>JAHRHZ010000049.1:27109817-27151852 GCA_024137785.1 Ginglymostoma cirratum
TAGGCCTGAAACGTCAGCCTTCCTGCTCCTATGATGCTGCTTGGCCTGACGTGTTCATCCAGCTCTACAGAAGTCACACGAATCAGGTTATAGTCCAACAGGTTTATTTGAAATCACCAGCTTTCAAGACGCTGCTCCTTCGTCACTGGAGTAGTACTTCAAAAGCTTGCGATTTCAAATAAACCTGTTGGACTATATCCTGGTGTCATGTGATTTCTGACTCTAAACCTTTACTCTAACAGCTAGCGACCATGCAAATAATGAGCTATGTCATAGTGGCAACATTAGAATTGGAACTTGAGCTTATAGGGTTTGGAAGATGTCCTTCCTCATCATCCCTAGTGTACAGTTATATCTAATGAAACTTTTTAGCATTTACTAATAAAAGTGTAGACCTCATCTTGTTACAGTTACAAGGGAGACTTAGATTAAGAAAGATAGGAGGAGTGCAAGGGGACTATAAATGCTAACATAGATTTTTTGAGCCACACACCTTGTTTCTGTACCATATATCTGATATAAGCCAATGATGTGGAAGAAAATTACTGTACCAACAGGGAATCAAGTTGATGTTTATTGGAACACAATGTGTGTTGTTTGTAATGTTGCATTTTCCTAGTACACACTGAGACCAAAAGTACACACCACAGAGGGGCAATTTCTTGGTAACAAGGTCCTGATTAGCTGGTGACCATGGCTTGTGTCGGACTAGTATAGCAGAAAAGACCTTGTCTGAAAAGACAGACCATCAAAAAATCTCTCTGTGTGGCTTTCTCTCCTGTGTAGACCTACCAGAAGGTCTTCAGTAATAGCTGTCTTCTACCCATGTTTCTGTGCAAATTCCCTGCTGGAGGAAGAATAAACCACCTTCTAAGACAAATTGTCAACTAGTAAATGAAAGAACATCAGTGTGCAAACAACCTTGTGTCAATGGTAAAGAATCAAAAGCAATGAGAAGAAATTGAAAGAAACCATTAATCAACTCATGTAGTCCAGATTGGTGTTTCCTTGAATATTTTCCTTTTTCAGCACTTTCTGTGACATGTCTGTCTTTGTGTGTCTGTTTATGAAAGATGTTGGGGGCGGAATTTAAGAAGAGATGGAGTTTAAGTTACAAAGTTATATGTTAACAATTAATATTTCCTAAATTCCATTAGGTAAAGAAAATTTGTTTAGAATAATTTTTTTTGTTCAGTATGGAAACCCAGTGAGTGATTACATTTCACCTGAATTTGTCAGTAAGGTAAACTGGGGACTTTGGATAGTTTAATTAAATCTTTTTACATTTTTTACAACTCTGTGAGTTGTGGGGCTTGATTTCCAGCAAACTACACCAAATGAATCATGGCCAAGTTTGGGGGTCCTCATGGAGAAAAGACAACGTAACATTGAGTGTGAGTTCATAAGTGATCATGGGATAAAAGGAAACACCAGGGTTTATATAATTGAAAATAAGGTGATACAAGAAACTACTAAAGCTTTGCTGCAGTTAGAATAGATGACCCTGACAAATTTAGAAGCGATTCCAAAAGCCAGGTTGATTGAATTTGCAAGCAAATGAGAAGTGGAATTACAGGCTAAGTGCCAGAAATGACTGAAGCACTAACACAGCATTTGAGTTTAATAGAGATATAATATAGATTAGGTACTCCAAACAATGAGATATTGTAATCAGAGACAACAAGGTGCAGAGCTGGACGAACACAGCAGGCCAAGCAGCATCATAGGAGCAGGAAAGCTGACGTTTCAGGCCTAGACCCTTCTTCAGAAATGGGGGAGGGGAAGGAGGTTCTGAAATAAATAGGGAGAGAGGGGGAGGCAGATAGAAGATGGATAGAGGAGAGGATAGGTGGAGAGGAGACAGACAGGTCAAAGAGGCGAGGACAGAGCCAGTAGAGGTGAGTGTAGGTGGGGAGGTAGGGAGGAGATAGGTCAGTCCAGGGAGGACAGACAGGTCAAGGGGGCGGGATAAGGTTAGTAGGTAGGAGATGGGGGTGGGGCTTGAGGTGGGGGGAGGGGATAGGTGGAAGGACAGGCTAGGGAGGCAGGGACGAGCTGGGCTGGTTTTCAGATGCGGTAGGGGGAGGGGAGATTTTGAAGCTTGTGAAGTCCATATTAAGTTACAGTTAAAGTAGTTTGAACATGAGGACAAAAGGGGGCTGGAAATGAAATGGAAATAAGAAATCTAAAATTAGAATTGAAAGGGGGAAAAAAAAGAAAACGAATATAACCATGGAAAATGCTATTGCTTAAAAAGAGCTGTCAGATGCTGATAACAAGGTGTGGAGCTGGATGAACACCTGGTGTTCATCCAGCCCCACACCGTGTTATCTTGGATTCTCCAGCATCTGCAGTACCTTTTATCTCTGTCAGATGCTGATGTAGGCTCTGATGAGGAAAATTCTGGCTGTGATGCAAAGTCCAATAATTAAATGTTTGTTGTACGGGCCCTACCTATATAATTGAGGAAAAGGATATGGAGATATATTTGAGAAAATAGCAAGAGAAATGAATTAGCCAAAGAAAAACTGGACACTATGCATGCAGTGCAAGTTGACAGGTGAAGCACAAGAAATTTATGTTTCACTGTCAGAGGAGGTTTTTAGGGATTATGGTCTTTTTTTTAATAAAAGCTATACTAGGTGCAAATAAGTTAGTACCAGCTTTCTGAACTTCAATTTATAAAGACATGCCAAATACTTTCTTTGAATTAACCTCATATTTAATGAAAGTTTCAGCTATTCTAAATTCTTGTTGTATTATTTTGGCCTCTGGTGAATGCCTTTGTTATTCTAGTTAAACCAGACCGAAAATACTGTGAACAGTTTGGTCCCCTTATCTAAGGAAAGATATACTGGCATCGGAGCCAGTTCAGAGAAGGCTTCCGAGGTTGATGAAGGCATTTTCATATGAGGAAAGTTTAAGTATATTGGACCTGTACTTAATGGAGTTTAGAAGAATGAGAGGTGTCCTTATTTAAACATGGAAGAAACTTAGGAGATTTGACAGGGTTAATGCTGAGAGGATGATTTTTCCCGTGTGGGAGCGTCGAGAACTAGAAGGCATAATCTCAGAGTAAAGGATCACCCATTTAAGGCAAAGATGAGGAAGAGTTTCTTCTCTCAGTGTGTACTTAATCTGTGGAATTCTCTACCACAGAGGCCCGTAGAGGCTGGATTGTTAAATATATTGAATGGTGAAATACACACACTTTTAATCAGTAAGTAAAACAGGGGTTATGGGGTATAGGAAGGAAAGTGGAGTTGAGGATTATCAGATCAGCCATGATCACATTGAATGACAAAGCAGTCTCGGTGAGCCGAGTAGCTTACTTCTGTTTCTCATATCTTGAGGCATTAAGTTGTAGACAAGGGCAAGTTTACCAAGAACACTGAAAGTGAAAGGTCTCATAGAATTCTGTCTTCTTGAAACTAAATGCAATATCATGAACATTTTAGCAATGTGTGATTTCATAGGAAATTTGTGCCTAACTTCAACGGGATAACCGGACATTTTAGCAATTTTGTCACAAAAACATAAAATGATAAGCAGATCAAGCAGCTTTTGAACAGCTGAGAGAAATCCTAATAAATCAATCAGTGTTGGCCACTCCTGACTTCACCAAACCTGTTAAAATGGCAACCGATGCTTGTGATTTGAATTAAGTGCGGTCATATTGTGAGATGAGGAGTTAGGAGTAGAGAAGCTAATGGGTTACTTTTCCAAGAAGTTCAACCAAAGTCAGAGGAAGTACTGTACTGTGTAAAAGGAAACTTTGGGATTATTACAGGTTGCTCAATGATTTGAAGTCTCTGACATGTTTAAATAAAACTTGAATACAGATCATAATTGAAAGGTTTAAAAGGAGAAATACAAGACTTTTGAGATGGAGTCTATTGATGCAACTATTCAATGTCAAGATTATTGACATTGCTGGTAAAGATAATTTGATTATAGATGCCTTATCCTGAATGTTACGTAAATCAGTAACTAATTTAAGAGATGATAGAAGATTATATAGGACTTTAGCCCAACCAGTTACTGGCAGTGTGCATGCTCCATTCAAGCTTCCTCCTATCTTTCCTCATCTAAATTTACCATCATAACTATCTATTTTCCTTTTTGCCCTTATACACTTTTCCAGCTTTCCTTCAACCCATTTATTCACTGCAATCACTCCCAGTGGTAGCAAGATCCACATTCTTACCACTCTTTTAGGACAGAGATTTTTAAAAATTCCCTTTTGTATGTCTTTGTCACTACCTTACATTAATGACCTGTAGTCACCTTCTTCCCCACAAAAAGAAATATTCTCGCTTTATCCAGTCTGTCAAAACAATGGTATAGTGATACATGCTGCATGATTGTGGGGTTTTAGTGATTAAAGTACTCTTGAATGTAACGTGACAATAGTTAGATTCTCGCATGTTTGAGATAGTCATTGTCTGGCACTTGTGTAGTGTGAATGTTACTTGCCACTTCACATTGCAAGCTGATATTTCATTTAAGAGACTAAAAATGTAGGAACATGGTGTCACGCATTTAGAACTCCTTAAGTTGTTTTCCAAGAAGTTTAAGTAGTTCAAATGACTGGTCTGTGCTTACATTATGTTCCAGTATACGTTGTATGTAATTGAAAAACTGAACTGATGAAATATTTGGGCAAAGTGTAGAAATTCAATCCTAAGAGAGATTAGTTTAAATACAAACTAAGTTTACATATTTAGCTGAAATCAAACAAAATAGGAGATAAGGATAAAGTGAGGGTTTCCCTGAGCATTTTTTTTATTCATTCACAGGACAAGGGTGTCACTGGCTAGGCCAGCATTTATTGCCCAAAAGAGTCACAATGTTTCTGTGGTAACAAGCATGGGGCTGGATGAACACAGCAGGTCAAGCAGCATCATAGGAGCAGGAAAACTTGACGTTTCGGGCCTAAACCCTTCATCAGAAATGGGGGAGGGGAAGAAGGTTCTGAAATAAATAGGGAGAAAGGGGGAGGCGGATAGAGGATGGATAGAGGAGAGGATAGGTGGAGAGGAGGCAGATAAGTCGAAGAGGCGGGGATGGAGCCAGTAAAGGTGAGTGTAGGTAGGGGGGTAGGGAGGAGATAGGTCAGTCCAGGGGGGACGGACAGGTCAAGGGAGGGGGGTGCGAGATGATGTTAGGAGATGGGGGTGTGGCTTGAGGTGAGTGGAAAAACAGGTGAGGGAGGTGGAGATGAGCTGGGCTGGTTTTGGGATGTGGTTGGGGGAGGGGAGATTTTGAAGCTTGTGAAATCCACATTGATACCATTGGGCTGCAGGGTTCCCAGGCTGAATATGATTTGCTGTTCCTGCAGCCTTCGGGTGGCATCACTGTGGCATTGCAGGAGGCCCAGGATGGACATGTCATCTGAGGAATGGGAGGGGGAGTTGAAATGGTTCGCGACTGGGAGGTGCAGTTGTTTGTTGTGGACTGAGCACAGGTGTTCTGCAAAGCAGTCCCCAAGCCTCCGCTTGGTTTCCCCGATGTAGAGGAAGCCGCAACGGGTACAGCGGATGCAGTATACCACATTGGCAGATGTGCAGGTGAACATCTGCCTGATGTGGAAAGTCTTCTTGGGGCCTGGGATTGGGGTGAGGGAGGAGGTGTGGGGGCAGGTGTAGCGCCTCCTGCGGTTACAAGGAAAAGTGTCGGGTGTGGTGGGGCTGGAGGGGAGTGTGGAGCGGACAAGGGAGTCGTGGAGGGAGTGGTCCCTCCGGAAGGCAGATAAGGGTGGGGAGGGAAAAATGTCTTTGGTGGTGGGGTCTGATTGCAGATGGCGGAAGTGTCGGAGGATGATGCGCTGGATCTGGAGGTTGGTGGGGTGGTATGTGAGGACGAGGGGGATTCTTTTTTGGTTATTATTGCGGGGACGGGGCGTGAGGGATGTGTTACGAGAAATGCGGGAGACACTGTCGAGGGCGTTCGCGACCACTGTGGGGGGTAAGTTGCGGTCCTTGAAGAATGAGGACATTTGAGATGTACGGGAGTGGAATGTCTCATCCTGGGAGCAGATGCGGCGGAGGCAAATGAATTGGGAATAGGGGATGGCATTTTTGCAGGAGGGTGGGTGGGAGGAGGTGTATTCCAGGTAGCTGTGGGAGTCAGTGGGCTTGAAATGGACATCTGTTTCTAGGTGGTTGCCCGAGATGGAGACAGAGAGGTGCAGGAAGGAGAGAGAAGTGTTGGAGATGGTCCAGGTGAACTTCAGGTTGGGGTGGAAGGTGTTGGTGAAGTGGATGAACTGTTCGAGCTCCTCGTGGGAGCACGAGGCGGCGCCGATGCAGTCATCAATGTAACGGAGGAAGAGGTGGGGTTTAGGGCCAGTGTAGGTACGGAAGAGGGATTGTTCCACGTAACCTACAAAGAGGCAGGCATAGCTTGGGCCCATGCGGGTACCCATGGCCACCCCCTTTGTCTGTAGGAAGTGGGAGGAATTGAAAGAAAAGTTGTCGAGGGTGAGGACGAGTTCAGCTAAGCGGATGAGGGTGTCGGTGGAGGGGGATTGGTTAGTTCTGCGGGACAGGAAGAAGCGGAGGGCCTTTAGGCCATCAGCATGGGGAATACAGGTGTATAGGGACTGGACGTCCATAGTAAAAATGAGGTGTTGGGGACCGGGGAATTGGAAGTTCTGGAGGAGGTGGAGGGCGTGGGTGGTGTCACGGACGTAGGTGGGGAGTTCCTGGACCAAGGGGGTGAAAATGCAGTCTAGGTAGGTGGAGATGAGTTCGGTGGGGCAGGAGCAGGCGGAGACAATGGGTCGACCAGGGCATTCAGGTTTGTGGATTTTGGGGAGGAGATAGAAGCGGGCGGTGCGGGGTTGGGGAACAATGAGGTTGGAGGTGGTGGGTGGGAGGTCACCTGAGGTGATGAGGTTGTGGATGGTTTGGGAGATGATGGTTTGGTGCTCGGGGGTGGGGTCATGATCCAGGGGGCGGTAGGAGATGGTGTCAGCAATGTAGAGGTCAGTGCGCCATACTACGACTGCCCCTCCATTGTCCGTGGGTTTTATGGTGAGTGTGGGTCTGGAATCACATGTCGGTCAGATCAGTTAAGGAAGGCAGATTTTGTGCAGCAGCAGCGGGAGCAGTGAGAGGGAGGACCGGGGCTGCCGGTAAGGTAAGTTAATCGTTTAAAAACTTACCTCGTGGGATCAGTGGCCTCCATTTTTGCAGCAGCAGCGAGAGCGAGAGCAAGAGCAAGGACCAGGGGGCTGCCGGGAAGGTATGTTAATCGTTTAAAAACTTACCTCGTGGGATCAGCGGTCTCCATTTTTACAGCAGCAGCGGGAGCAGCGAGAGCGAGGACCGGGGGCTGCCGCGAAGTTAAGTTCATCGTTTAAAAACTTACCTCGTGAATAGGCGGAGCACAAGCTGAGCAGGAGCTGACACGGGACAGCTGAGTAAGTGAGGTAATATATTTGGGCGGTTGCTTTACCTGAAACACTACTTAGGTAGTGTCTCCCACCCATCCTCCTCCTCTAACCAAAAAAAAAAGGTTCTGAGCGCCGATTTGTTAAGGTTACTGGTTATAAGAGAGAGGATTTATAATCATCTAGAAAGGAATAATTTGATTAGGGATAGTCAACACAGTTTTGTGAAGGGTAGGTCGTGCCTCACAAACCTTTATTGAGTTCTTTGAGAAAGTGACCAAACAGGTGGATCAGGGTAAGGCGGTTGATGTGGTGTATATGGATTTCAGTAAAGCGTTTGATAAGGTTCCCCATGGTAGTCTATTGCGGAAAATACGGAGGCATGGGATTGAGGGTGATTTAGCGGTTTGGATCAGAAATTGGCTAGCTGTAAGAAGACAGAGGGTGGTGGTTGATGGGAAATGTTCATCCTGGAGTTCATTTACTAGTGGTGTACCGCAAGGATCTGTTTTGGGGCCACTGCTATTTGTCATTTTTATAAATGACCTGGATGAGGGCGTAGAAGGATGGGTTAGTAAATTTGCAGATGACACTAAAGTCGGTGGAGTTGTGGATAGTGCGGAAGGATGTTGTGGGTTTCAGAGGGACATAGATAAGCTGCAGAGCTGGGCTGAGAGGTGGCAAATGGAGTTTAATGCGGACAAGTGTGAGGTGATTCACTTTGGAAGGAGTAACAGGAATGCAGAGTACTGGGCTAATGGTAAGATTCTTAGTAGTGTGGATGAGCAGAGAGATCTTGGTGTCCATGTGCATAGATCCCTAAAAGTTGCCACTCAGGTTGATAGGGTTGTTAAGAAGGCGTACGGTGTGTTAGGTTTTATTGGTAGAGGAATTGAGTTTCGGAGCCATGAGGTCATGTTGCAGCTGTCCAAAACTCTGGTGCGGCCGCACTTGGAGTATTGTGTACAGTTGTGGTCGCCGCATTATAGGAAGGAAGTGGAAGCATTGGAAAGGGTGCAGAGGAGATTTACCAGGATGTTGTCTGGTATGGAGGGAAGGCCTAATGAGGAAAGGCTGAGGGACTTGAGGCTGTTTTCATTAGAGAGAAGGTTAAGAGGTGACTTAATAGAGACATACAAGGTGATCAGAGGATTAGATGGGGTGGACAGTGAGAGCCTTTTTCCTCGGATGGTGATGGCTAGCACGAGGGGACATAGCTTTAAGTTGAGTGGTGATAGATATAGGACAGAGATTAGAGGTAGATTCTTTACTCAGAGAGTAGTAAGGGCGTGGAATGCTCTGCCTGCAACAGTAGTAGACTCGCCAACTTGAAGGGCATTTAAATGGTCATTGGATAAACATATGGATGATAATGGAATAGTGTAGGTTAGATGGGCTTCAGATTGGTTTCACAGGTCGGCGCAACATCAAGGGCCGAAGGGCCTGTACTGCGCTGTAATTTTCCATGTTCTATGTTCTATGATTTCCTTCCCTGAAGGGCATGAATGAATCAGACAGGGTTTTCCCAACAATTGACAATGGAAGTCATCATTAGACTCTTAATTCCATATTTTAATTGAATTCAGATTCCACCATCTGCCATGAATGGGATCTGAACCTGTTCCCAGAATATTGCTTGCATCTCTGGATTAATTAGTGATAATGCCACTAGGCCATCACCTCCCCATAATAGGGAGCATGACGATTTTACAAATGAGGCAGGAAGAGTGTATGCCATTCTAGTCCCACGATTATATGGGTTGCAACATAAAATAAAAAGACTTTTTACAGTTACTAAGATGACTAGTTAAGTACCTTTGTTTTTGTCAAACAAAAAAATGTATTGACCAGCTTTCTTAATAAACACAATTACACATTTATTATCAAAATAAAACTTGTTCAATAAATATATAATTAGTTAACATCTGGGTTATCTGCCAAAATTGGGAGAACTGTCCCACAAATTAGTCAAACAATAGCCTGACATAATCATACTCATGGCATCATATTTTACAGACAATGCCATCCCCCATGACCACCACCACCTCAACACCCACTCCTAGGCTGATGTTCCATTACATCTCCATGTTGAGCACCATTTGGAAAAAGCACTGAGGATGGCAAGGACATAGAATATACTCTGAGTGGAGTTGTCAAGAGTGCTGGGTAGCACCATTACTGAAAGTGCTGTCTGAGTCCTAAAAGACACAGCTGCTGAACTGAATCTATGGTGAGGGTGAAGTCACCAAAAAGAAGGAAAACCTATTGACCTCACCCTTAGCAATCTACCTGTTGCAGATGCATCTGTCCTTTACAACCCTTGTGAAGACAAAGTTCCTTTTGCACATATCTTCCATAATACAATAATGGTCAGATCTAAATCCTGCAGTCCTGCCACATCCAGTAATGAATGGTGGTGACAATTAAACACCTAGCAGGAGGAGAAGGCTTCACAAATATCTCTATCTTCAATAATGGGGGATCCTGACACATCAATGTAAAAGGCTAAGCTGAAGCATTTACATCCATTTTCTGCCAGAAGTACTGAGTGGATTCATTTTGACATTATCTTGAAATCCACAGCATCAACAATGCCAACTCTGTCAATTTGATTCACTCCCATTTGACATCAAAAACTAGCTGAAGACATTGGATACTGCAAAGGCAATACGCTCGGAGAACATCTAGCAGAAGTACTGAAGATATGAGCTCCAGAACAAGCCACACACATCACCAGGCTGTTGTGCAGTTATATCACTGGCATCTCCCTGGTGACATGGGATGTTGCTCAGGTATATCCAGTTCACAAAAAGCAGGAGAAATCCAACTCGACTATTTATCACCCCATCAGTCTACTCTCAATCCAAAGCAAAATGATAAAAACTATAGATGAGAGTGTTATGTAGCAGCGGCCAATCAACAATAACCTGCTCACTGATTCTCAGCTTGAGTTCTGCAAGGCCTGCTCAGTGTCTGACTTCATTACTGCCTTACTCCAAACATGAACAAATGAGATGAATTCAAGAGGAAAAGTGAGTGTCACAGCTCTTGGCTGGTGTGGCATCAAGAAGCCTTAGTAAAACTGCAGTCAGTAGGAATTGGGGCGTGGTGGGGGGGGGAGCGGAATCTTTGCTGGTTAGAGTCATACAACTGCATATGAAGATGGTTGTGACTGTTGAAAGTCAATAGTTCGAGACTCAAGTTACACTGCAGGAATGTCTCAGGATAGTGTGCTAGGACCAACTATCTTCAGCATTTTTATCAATGTTTTTCCCACCATCTTAAGGTCAGAAACGGGATATTTGCTGATGATTGCCTGAATACAGCACTATTTGTGCCTCCTCAGATTCTGAAACAGTTGTGTTTATGTGCAACAAGACTTGGACAACGTCCAGGAAATTTCTATCTACAAGAAGGGAAATCTAACCTCTTGCCCTTGACACTCAGTGACATTACCATCCCTGATTCATCCATTGTCAACATCCTGAGGGTTTCCATTGAGCAGAACCTGAACTAGACCAGGTGTGTAAATACTCTGGCGATAAGAACAGTTAGAGGCCAGCAGCTCTGTAGTGAGTCATACATCCCCTCTCTTCCCAGTGCTTCTCAAAAATCTACAAAGGCACAAGTCAAGAGTGTGATGAAATACTCTGCACATGCCTCAGATGGTTTTGATGTCTTTTTTAAGGATAAAATTTTAATTCAGAAGTGAAAGGGATGTTTTGCTGTATTTTTAAGAAGTGAATCTTAAGCAGCTGTCCATCACTATCGACCAGGGACAGGAACAGAAATCATGGGCAATGCTGTTCCTGGCCTTAGCGCTCTTGCCCCAAGCTGCTAGCCCCTGAGCATATTGCCTCCTCCTACTACTCCCTCTCCCCAGAACCCCTGGTTATTGGTCTCTGATGTACCACACTCTCCCAAGTCCTGCTACCCATGCAAGACAAGATGTGATGTAATCCCACGTACTCTGGAGACAGATCAGCTGTCTGACATGACAGTCTAACATGACTATGGAGCCTTCCAGTTTTATCATGGTATGTGTGTAGTCTGAACTATGAATTAAAAATACATTATTGTTCTACCAAGTTTTGTTGCATAATTGATGTTTTTGTGCTAAGCAAGGATGCAAGTGTTTATTCAACAATCTGGGTATCTTTATGTATTTCACTCTTTGCTTTCCTGTCTGTTAGGGAGGTATAAATAACATTGGTCAATGGCTGCCTGCCATTGAGCATGTGTAAATCTTACTGAGTGCAATGCACAACAGGTTCCAATATGAGGGAAAAAGAAGTAAGTCATGTTGCCTATATAAAGGGTGGTCTGTCAGATGTCATTACAGGGCTGCTGCAAACTGTAGAAACCATATGGCTTCATATTCGGGAGAGATTGGATAAACCAGGCAAAGTAAATAAACATTTCAGTTGTAAGATTAAGATTTTGAGAATGTTTGGAAAAGAAAGGAGTGGAGAATAGCTGTGTCTGTGCAAGAACAGTCATGCTGGACCTGTGAGCTGTTGTGACTTTATCCTGTTTGATTCTTTATTTCTGATGCTCTTTGTCATTATGACCAGGATGTATTTGAAAATGACTTATATTGTTAAATTATGCATTATGCAAACAAATGAAAAACATTAGCCAAACATTCTTTATGTGTTTTTCCAACTAGGGTTGTTGACAATTGAATATTTTATATAGTATTAGTTTACCATCAAAATCAGTCAAAGTAATATATAGATGATTAAACACAAATAGAGAAGCAGCTCTGTCAGCCCATTTTGACATTCACTTGAAATGTGTGTGGATGAGCTGAATGGTTGTGTTCAAGCCAAACTGCAACCCAACATTATTTCCTATTAAGTAAAGATCTATGGAAGAAAATAGAAAGCTATAAAATGTGGATGCTAAGACCAATGCTAAAAAAATCCATACGCAGACTAAACACATATGAAGAGGTACGTGAAATTGTTAAAGCAAAAAAAAAACAAAAAAATAAAAATTGACACTGGTACATAAAATTTTGTTTCTTAGCCATTTGATCGGAGCTGAAAAGCTGCAGAGAGCTTTTGGAAAAGCCAAAGTGGACAGCATCAGAAAGAAGGTTCAAATTGGATGACAATGGCAGCACGGTGCCTCAGTGGTTAGCACTGCTGCCTCTCAGTGCCAGGGACCTGGGTTTGATTCCATCCTCCAGGCGACTGTCTGTGTGGAGTTTGCACATTCTCCCCATGTTTGCATGGGTTTCCAACGGGTGCTCCGGTTTCCTCCCACAGTCCAAAGATGTGCAGGCTAGGTGGATTGGCCGTGCTAAATTGCCCCTAGTGTTCAGGGATGTGCAGATTAGGTGGATTATAGGTGGATGTGCCTGGGTTTGATGCTCTGAGGGTCGGTGTGGACTTGTTGGGCCGAAGGGCCTGTTTCCGCACTGTAGGATTCTATGATTCTATGAGATGTCTCAGGGCAGTTGAAGATAAGTTGTGGTGGATGTGAGGATGGCACAAGACAGAAGTGTGTGGCATTCCATGACAAGATTCCCCCAACAGTAGCTCCAAGCAACAGCAACCATTTCATGGTCAGTTCATGTTAAATTAACAAATATGTGATCTCATTTTGTCTGAAGTGAGAAAAGAGATGAGACATCTGTGCGCATGGAAACCAACACTAAAATACTACACTATCTTTAACTTTAATTACCATTGGGCTGCAGGGTTCCCAAGTGGAATATGAGGTGCTGTTCCTCCAGCCTTCGGGTGGCATCGTTGGGGCACTGGAGGAGGCCCAGGATGGACATGTTGTCCAAGGAGTGGAGGGGGGAGTTGAAAGGGTTCACGACTGGGAGGTGTTGTTGTTTGTCATGAACGGAGCGTAGGTGCGCTACAAAGCGATCTTCAAGCCTCTGCTTGGTTTCCCCGATGTAGAGGAAGCCACATCGGGAAAAGTGGATACAATATATCACATTAGCAGATGTACAGGTGAACATCTGTTTAATGTGGAAGGATTTCTTGGGGCCTGGGATGGAGGTGAGGGGGGAGGTGTAGGGGCAGGTGTAGCATGAGACCATTGGGCTGCAGGGTTCCCAAGCGGAACATGAGGTGCTGTTCCTCCAGCCTTCGGGTGGAATCGTTGTGGCACTGAACCCTGCAGCCCAATGGTCTCAATGTGGACTTCACAAGCTTCAAAATCTCCCCATCCCATGACCAGCCCATCTCGTCCCCACCTCCTTGACCTGTCCGTCTTTTCTCCCATCTATCCACCCCTCCCACCTTACTGACCAATTCCCACCACCACTTCCTACCTACTAGCCTCATCCCCACCTCCTTGACCTGTCTGTAATTCCTCCCACCTACCTGCCCCTCCATCCTCACTGACCAACTCTCTACCTACACTCACCTTAATGGCTTCATCCCCGCCTACTTGACCTGTCCGTCTTTTTGCCTATCTGCACGTCTATTCATCTTCTATCATCGCCTCCCCCTCTGTCTATTTATTTGAGTCCCCTTCCCCACCCCTCCCCCATTTCTGAAGAAGGGTCTAGACCCGAAACGTCAGCTTTCCTGCTCCTCTGATGCTGCCTGGCCTGCTGTGTTCATCCAACTCTACACCTTGTTGTTTCAGACTCCAGCATCGTCAGTTCCTACTATCTTTGGCGTTCAATGATGACATTTTTCAAGATATCGTTTGCTCTTTGCATTAGGTGAACAGAAAACCACACTTCCTGAAACGTCAGCCTTCCTGCTCCTATGATGCTGCTTGGCCTGCTGTGTTCATCCAGCTGTACACTTTGTTATCTCGGATTCTCCAGCATCTGCAGTTCCTATTATCTCCCACTTACATCCATCCCGCCTTGCAGAATATAATTTGTTTTTCTGTGTGTGATTGAACAGGTCTGGTCGTTCCCTCGCAGGCTGCGCCCTGAATCGATTGAGTTGTTCCTAGTGAATTTGTCTTTGACGGCAGCATGTGTGTCTGAGTGCAAAGTATCTTAGGCGAAAAGTTATGATTTTAGTACTAACTGAACTAGCAAAAGAGGTGAGCGGCAACGGAAATACGTAGTCCTGATTATTGCAAAAGAATGATTTTAGTTGAAAAGACCTAACCTGAAGCGTATATTGCTGCGGTTATGGAGTTAAACTGTTGGTAAGTCCCTTTTGATTACTAATTCTAAAGGTGAATTAACGAAAGTACGAAAGATCAGTTCTTGTTATCCTGTAACAAAACCAGAAATTATTTGGTTTGTTCTCAGATATGTTTAAACATGCAGCTTTAGCTTTTGTATTATTTAATGATTTGAGTAATTCCTCTTTTATTTGGTTAAAACACACGAAAAGTATATTTTAGAATGGTTCTAAAGTTATGTGGACCTGGTATAGCAATAATTGAAATGATATATCTTTTTTTTCTCCTGAGCATTGTGTTGATTATTTTCAAATTCTGAAACTTGTACCAGTAAAATAAAGGGTATGATTGTGGTTAGTAAGTCATACGGTTCATGGAGTTAGCACTGTGGAGTTTTTGGTATGTATGTACTGTAAAGATTTAAGTGAGCGGAAGTCACTTAAGTCTTTAAAGCGGAACTATTACAAAGTTCTGTGGGGATTTTTAGAGGAAGGAGTTCAGTTTGTTAACAATTGGTGACTTGTCTGGGGTTTTCCAAGGATTGCTGAAAGCTTTCCAAAAAGATACTTGTCAATCCAGAAACAATCGCCACCTGTGATTTGAAATTTTTCATTAATTATTTAGAAGTGCATAACGAGATATTCGGCCAGAAACTGCAAAAGTAGGTGATGTTTGCTTGCTCCACACAGCGCCTAATATTGAATTCAGTTGACTACAGTGGAACTGACACTAGGTACTTGCATTTCATTCAGTCCGTTTGGTGCCAATGTCTGAAATCAAGTTGCGATGTGGAGATGCTGGTGTTCGACTGGGGTAGACAAGGTCAAAAATCACATGACACCAGTTTATAGTCCAATAGGTTATTTGAAAAAGGCAAGCTTTCGAAGCTGAAATCCTTCCTCCGGTGTAGAGAGACGGAGGATTCAAGACACAGAATTTATAAGCAGAAAGGTAACAACATTAAAACTGGCCACCTCTTGTTTAATCATCATGCGGAGGTACTGGTGTTGGACTGGAGTGGACAAGGTCAAAAATCCCACGACACCAGTTTATAGTCCAACAGGTTTATTTGAAGACACAAGCTTTCGGAGTCTTGCTCGCTTGAAGAGGGAGCGAGACTCCGAAAGCTTGTGTCTTCAAATAAACCTGTTGAATTATAATCTGGTGTCTATAACCTGTGGTTTTTAATCTTTAATCAGTTAGGAAGGAGACCACTGATTAAAATGCAAAATCCAGATTCCTCTTAAGTCATTATCCTGAGATAATTAGAGGTTTTATTAATGTATACAAGAGGTGACATCTCAGGTCAGACATTGCATTTTAGGTGTGAGGTCTTGCTTAGAATCTATCTATGTTTTAAATTAGGGTCAGGTTTTTTTCTCGAGCAAAACAGAATGTATCTGCAACTACACAAACAATGGATGAAACAATTTGTGTGTGTGTGTGTGTGTGTGTGTTTGTGTTTGAGACAGTGTGAGAAGACAGACATGAGATACAACCAATAGGGTACCCATCATCATCCAGTACTTCCCTGGAGCAGAGAAACTATGCCATGTTCTTCGCACCCTTCAACACATTATCAACGATGATGATTACCTCACCACGATCTTCCCTACGCCTCCATTTCATGGCTTCAAACAACTGCCAAACCTTTAAACAGACCATTATTTGCAGCAAACTACCCAGATGACATTGACCAGAGCACCACACAACCCTGCCATGGCAACCTCTGCAAGACATGTCAGATCATCGACAAGGATACTGCTATCCCACGTGGGAACACCACCCACCACATACGTGGCAGATACTCGTGACAACCAATGTTGTCTGTCTCATACGATGCAGGCAAGAATGCTGCAAGGTATGGTATATTGGTGAAACCATGCAGATGTTACGACAACGGATGAATGGGCACCATTCAGTGATTGCTGGAGGGTAGTGTTCTCTCCCAGTGGAGGAGCACTTCAGGGGTCAAGGACATTCTGCCTCCGATCTTTGGGTAAGTGTCCTCCAAGGTGGACTTCGAGATGCACAACAACACAAAATTGCTGAGCAGGGGCTGATAGCCAAGTTGCATACGCCCGAGGACGGCCTCAATCGTGATCTTGAGTTCATGTCGCACTACAGGGGACCCCACCACACTATATACTGTCTAACACTCACACACACTTGTGCATTTGCACACTTACACAGACTTTCTCGTGCATGCAAACTCCCTCTCGCACACTCGCACATAATCTCTTTCACACGCATACATTCCCTCACACTCTCACTCTCTCAAGCACAGGCACACACGTACACACTCTTTCTCTTTCTTTCTCTCTCTGTCTCACACACACGTACACGTACATGGACACACATGAATTATTTCATCTAAGATGTTTGTGTAGCCACGGATACGTTCTGTTTTGCTCAAAAAAAACCTGACCCCAGTTTAATACTTAGACAGATTCTAAGCCAGACCTCAACCTAAAATGCACTGTCTAACCTCGGAGGTCACCTCTTGTATACATTGATAAAACATTTAATTATCTCTGGACAATGATTTGAGAGGAATCTGGATTTTGGAATTTAATCAGTTGGCTCCTTCTTAACTGATTAAAGATTCAACAAGACGGGGCCAGTTTTAGGTTTGTTACCTTTCTGCTTATAATTTTGTGTCTCATACCCTTTGTCTCATGCTATGTCTGAGGAAGCAGCTTTCAAATAAATCTGTTGAGCTATAACCTGGTGTCATGTGATTTCTGACCTTGAAGTAAAGTTCTACCCAAGCTGCTGACCTACTGGTGAATATTCAGGCTAAATGCATTGCTATCTTTTTGCTAGTGAGTGGTTTTCTTTTATATTTCCAATTTTTCTTGGCAGAAAACACTGTCACATTCAGTTCTAATTCAAGGAATGTTTGGAGCTTATCTCTGTTTTCTTGATAAATAATCCTGAACATGAACATTTGTGGATTTCCACAGGCTTTTCACCTGGGGGAAGAGTGACATTATAGCCAAATCTGTTCTAAAATATCAACATATTGTCAAAGGTAATCCGTTGTAAGATGGTAGAGGCGAGATTGTGTTGCTTCCGTACCACTGCCCTGCCTGAATCAGCTGTCATAACAATCATGAAGGATTTGTGTAACTCAGTATTGCACTGTGCGCTCAAAGAGAGCAAGACTTGCATTTATATGGTGCCTTTCATAACATTAGGATGTTCTAACATGCAATCAATTTAATGTAGGAAGCAGGATAATCAATTGGCACACATCTAGAACCTATCAACAGCAATGAGATTTTTTCTTCTATTCATTTGTGGGCTGTGGGCATCGCTGGCTGGCCAGCATTTCTTGTCCATCCCTGGTTGCCCATGAGAAGGTGGTGGTGAGCTGCCTTTTTGAACCGCTGCAGCCTCCTGCTGTGGATTGACCCACAACGCTACTAGGGAGGGAATTCCAGGATTTTGACCCAGTGATAATGAAGGACCGGCAATATATTTCCAAGTCAGAATGGTGAGTGACTTGGAGGAGAACTTGGAGGTGGTGGTGTTCCCATATGCGTCTGCCCTTGTCCTTCTAGATGGAAGCGATCGTAGGTTTGGAAGGTGCTGTCTAAGGATCTTCGGTGAATTTCTGCAGTGCATCTTGTAGATAGTACACACTGCTGCCACTGAGCGTCGGTGGTGGAGGGAGTGAAAGCTTGTGGATGTAGTGCCAGTCAAGCCGGCTGCTTTTTCCTGGATGGTGTCAAGCTTCTTGAATGTTGTTGGGACTGCACTCATCCAGGCAAGTGGAGAGTATTCCATCACAGTCCTGACTTGTGCCTTGGAGATGGTGGACAGGCTTTGAGGAGTCAGGAGGTGAGTTACTCGCTGCAGTATTCCTAGCTTCTGACCTGCTGTTGTGGCCATTATGTTAATGTGGTGAATCCAGTTGAGTTTCTGGTCAATGGTAACTCCCAAAAGTTGATAACTGGGGATTCAGTGATGGTAACACCATTGAATGTCAAGGGGCCGTGGTTAGATTGTCTCTTATTGGTGGTGGCCATAGCCAGGCATTTATGTGGCGCGAACGCCTGGATATTGACCAGATCTTGTTGCATATAAACATGGACTGTTTCAGTATCTGAGAGTCATGAATGGTGCTGAACATTGTGCAATCATTGGCGAACATCTCCACTTCTGACCTTATGATGGAGGGAAGGTCATTGGTGAAGTAGCTGAAGATGGTTGGGCCTAGGACACTGCAGGATGTCCTGGAGCTGAGATGATTGACCTCCTACAACCACGACCATCTTCCTATGTACCAGGTATGACTCCATCTACTGGAGCGTTTGCCCCCTGATTCCCATTGATACCGGTTTAGCTAGGGCTCCTTGATGCCGCACTCGGTCGAATGCAGCCTTGATATTAAGGGCTGTCACTCTTGCCTCACCTCTGGAATTCAGCACTTTTGTCCATGCTTGAAACAAGGCTGTAGTGAGATCAGGAGCTGAGTGGCCCTGGCCGAACCCAAACTGAGCGTCACTAAGCAGGTTATTTCTGAGCAGGTGCTGCTTGAAAGCACTGTTGATGAGACCTTCCATCACTTTACTGATGATCGAGAGGAGACTGATGGGGCAGTATTTGGCCGGGTTGGATTTGTCCTGCTTTTTGTGTACAGGACATACTTGGGCAATTTTCCACATTGCCTGGTAGATACCAATGTTGTAACTGTACTGGAACAGCTTGGCTAGCAGAGCGGCAAGTTCTGGAGCACAAGTCTTCAGTACTATGGCCGGAATGTTGTCAGGGCTTGGTAGCCTTTGCAGTATCCAGTGTCTCCAACCATTTCTTGATATCATGTGGAGTGAATCGAATTGGCTGAAGACTGGTATCTGTAATGCTAGGGACCACTGGAGGAGGCCAAGATGGATTATCCACTTGGCACTTCTGGCTGAAGATTGCTGCGAATGCTTCAGCCTTATCTTTTGGACTGATGTGCTGGGCTCTTCCATCATTGAGGATGGGGATATTTGTAGATCCTCCTCCTCCAGTGAGTTCTTTAATTGTCCACCACTATTCACGACTGGATGTGGCAGCACTGTTGAGGTTAGATCTGATCTGTTGGTTGTGGAATTGCTTAATTTTGTCTATTACTTGCTGCTTTCGCTGTTTGGCGTGCAAGTTGTCCTGTTTGGTGGCTTCACCAGGTTGATAACTCATCTTCAGGTTTGTCTGGTGCTGCTCCTGGCATGCCCTCCTACACTCTTCATTGAACCAAGATTGATTCCTTGGCTTGATGGTAATGGTTGAGTGGGAGATATGCAGGGCCATGAGGTTACAGATTGTGCTGGAGTGCAATTCTGCTGCTGTTGATGGACCACAGCACCATGTGGATGCTCAGTCTTGAGTTGTTAGATCTGTGCGAACTCTGTCCCATTTAGCACGGTTTTGGTGCCACAACACGATAGAGATTGTTCTCAATGTGAAGGCGGGACTTCGTCTCCACAAGGACTGTGGAATGGTCACTCTGACCGATACTGTTGTGGACAGATGCAGCTGCAGCTGGCAGATTAGTAAGGATGAGGTCAAGTATGTTTTTCCCTTTTGTTGGTTCCCTCACCACCTGCCGCAGACCCAGCCTAGCAGCTATGGCCTTTAGGACCCGAACAGCTCGATCAGTAGTACTGCTTCTGAGCCACTGTTGGTGGTGGACATTGAAATCCCCCACCCAGAGTACATCTTGTGCCCTTGCCATCCTCAGTGCTTCCTCTAAGTGGTGTTCAACATTGAGGAGTACGAATTCATCAGCTGAGGGAGGATGGTATGTGGTAATCAGCAGGAGGTTTCTTTGCCCATGTTTAACTTGAAACCATGAGACTTCATGCGATCCGGAGTCAATGTTGAGGACTCCTAGAGCAACACCCTCCTGAGTGTATACCACGGTGCCGCCCCCTCTGCTGGGTCTGTCCTTCCCATGGGACAGGACATATCTAGGGATGGTGATGGTGGTGTCTGGAACATAGTCAAACTCACTGAGACATACCTGACAGACAATGTCAGGCTGTAGCTTGACTAGTCTGTGAGACAGCACTCCCAATTTTGGCACTAACCCCCAGATGCTAGTGAACAAAGAGCAAAGAACAAAGAAAACTTACAGCCCAGGAACAGGCCCTTCGGCCCTCCAAGCCTGTGCCGATCCAAATCCACTGTCTAAACCTATCGCCCAATTCCTAAGGATCTGTATCCCTCTGCTCCGCACCTACTCATGCATCTGTCCAGACGCACCTTAAATGAATCTACCGTGCCTGCCTCTACTACCTCTGCTGGCAACGTGTTCCAGGCACCTACCACCCTCCTGTGTAAAATACTTTCCGCGTGTATCCCCCTTAAACTTTTCTCCTCTCACCTTGAACGCGTGACCCCTCGTTATTGAATCCCTCACCCTGGGAAAAAGCTTATCTCTATCAACCCTGTCTATACCCTTCATGATTTTGAAGACCTCAATCAGGTCTCCCCTCAATCTCCTTTTTTCTAATGAAAACAATCCTAACCTACTCAACCTCTCTTCATAGCTAGCACCTTCCATACCAGGCAACATCCTCGTAAACCTTCTCTGTACCCTCTCCAAAGCTTCCACATCCTTTTGGTAATGTGGCGACCAGAACTGTACACAGTATTCTAAATGCGGCCGAACCAAAGTCTTATACAATTTTAACATGACCTGCCAGCTCTTATACTCAATACCCCGTCCGATGAAGGCAAGCATACCATATGCCTTCTTGACCACTCTATCCACCTGTGCAGCCACCTTCAGGGTACAATGGACCTGAACTCCCAGGTCTCTCTGCTCATCAACTTTTCCCAAGGCTCTTCCGTTTACAGTATAGTTCGCTCTAGAATTAGACCTCCCAAAATGCATCACCTCACACTTGCCCGGATTGAACTCCATCTGCCACTTCTCCGCCCAACTCTCCAGTCTATCTATATTCTCCTGTATTCTTTGACAATCCCCTATGCTTTCTGCTACTCCCCCAATCTTCGTGTCATCTGCAAACTTACTGATCAGACCACTTATGCCCTCTTCCAGATCATTTATGTATATCACAAACAACAGTGGCCCCAGCACTGATCCCTGTGGAACACCACTGGTCACCTTTCTCCATTTCGAGAAACTCCCTTCAACTACTACTCTCTGTCTCCTGTTGCTCAACCAGTTCTTTATCCACCTAGCTAGAACACCCTGCACACCATGTGACTTCACTTTCTCCATTAGTTTACGATGGGGAACCTTATCAAACGCCTTACTAAAGTCCATGTAGATGACATCTACAGCCCTTCCTTCATCTATCAACTTGGTCACTTCCTCAAAGAACTCTATTAAGTTAGTAAGGCATGATCTCCCCTGCACAAAACCATGTTGCCTATCACAGATAAGCCCATTCTTTTCCAAATATAAATAGATTCTATCCCTCAGTACCTTCTCCAACAACTTTCCCATCACTGACGTCAGGCTTACTGGTCTGTAGTTACCTGGAATATCCCTACTACCCTTCTTGTACAGGGGTACAACATTAGCAACTCTCCCATCCTCCGGCACTTCACCTGTGTTTAAGGATGCTACAAAGATATCTGTCAGGGCCCCAGCTATTTCCTCTCTCGCCTCCCTCAGCATCCTGGGATAGATCCCATCCGGTCCTGGGGATTTGTCCACCTTAATATCCTTTAGCCTACCCAACACATCTTCCCTCCTTATGTCAACGTGATCCAGAGTAAACAAACTTCTATCTCTAATCTCAACATTCATCATGTCCCTCTCCTCAGTGAACACTGATGCAAAGTAATCATTGAGAATCTCACCCATTTTCTCAGGTTCGACACAAAACCTTCCTTCCTTATCCTTTAGTGGACCAACCCTTTCTCTAGCTACCCTCCTGCTTCTTATATATGAATAAAAGGCCTTGGGATTCTCCTTAATTCTGTTCGCTAAAGTTATTTCATGACCCCTTTTAGCCCGCTCGATTCCTCGTTTAAGATTGGTCCTACTCTCCCGATATTCCTCCAAGGACCGTTCTGTTCTTAGCTGCCTGGACCTTATGTACGCTTCCCTTTTCCTCTTGGCTAGTCGCACGATTTCTCCTGTCATCCACGGTTCACGAATTTTTCCTTTCCTATCCCTTGTTTTCAAAGGGACATGCCTATCCTGCACTAACTTCAACCTATCTTTGAAAGCCTCCCACATATCAAGTGTGGACTTCCCTTCAAATAGCTGTCCCCAATCCACATTTCCCAGCTCCTGCCGAATTTTGATATAATTGGCCTTGGCCCAGTTTAGTATTCTTCCCTTAGGACCACTCTCATCTTTGTCTACGAGTATTCTAAAACTTACAGAATTGTGGTCACTATTCCCAAAGAAATCCCCCACTGCAACTTCTACCACCTGGCCTGGCTCATTCCCCAACACTAGGTCCAATATGGCCCCTTCCCTAGTTGGACTATTGACATACTGCTCTAGAAAACTTTCCTGGATGCTCCTTACAAATTCTGCCCCATCCAGACCTCTGACACTAAGTGTATCCCAGTCAATGTTGGGAAAATTAAAATCTCCCATCACCACCACCCTGTTACCTCTACATCTTTCCATAATCTGTCGACCTATTTGTTCTTCTACCTCACGCTCACTGTTGGGAGGCCTGTAGTACAGCGCCAACAATGTAACTGCACCCTTCTTATTTCTCAGCTCTACCCATAATGCCTCACTGCTCAAGCCCTCCATAGTGCCCTCCTTTAGCACAGCCGTGATATCATCCCTGACCAGCAATGCAACTCCTCCCCTCCTTTTACTTCCCTCCCTGTCCTGTCTGAAGCATCTATATCCTGGGACATTTAGTTGCCAATCATCCCCTTCCTTCAACCAAGTCTCTGTGATCGCAATAACGTCATACTCCCAGGCACTAATCCAAGACCTAAGTTCGTCTGCCTTACCCACTATACTCCTTGCATTAAAGTGTATGCACTTCAGACCACCAGTTCCTTTGCGTTCATCTGCTCTCTGCCTACTCTTCCCCTTGGTAATGCTAACTTCATGATCCTTACAGTCTCTAGTTTCC
Organism: Ginglymostoma cirratum; assembly: GCA_024137785.1. NCBI lineage: Eukaryota > Metazoa > Chordata > Chondrichthyes > Orectolobiformes > Ginglymostomatidae > Ginglymostoma > Ginglymostoma cirratum. The sequence goes on from JAHRHZ010000049.1 coordinate 27,133,407, forward strand.
ACCTCACTGTCTACTAGTCTTCTCCTCTGGTTCCCAGACCCCTGCCACATTAGTTTAAACCCTCCCCAACAGCCCTAGCAAAAACTCCCCTAGGACACTAGTTCCAGTCTGGTTCAGGTGTAGACCATCCAATTTGTAATAGTCCCACCTTCCCCAGAACCGGTCCCAGTGTCCCACAAATCTGAACCCCTCCCTCCTACACCATCCCTCAAGCCACGTGTTCATCCTGCCTATTCTTTCATTTCTACCCTGGCTAGCACGTGACACTGGTAGCAACCCTGAGATCACTACCTTTGAGGTCCTCCTCTTTAACTTCTCTCCTAGCTCCCTGAATTCTGCTTTCAGGACCTCATCTCGTTTTTTACCTATATCATTGGTGCCTATATGCACCACAACAACTGGCTGTTCACCCTCCCTTTTCAGAATGCTCTGTAGCCGATCGGTGACATCCCTGACCCGAGCACCTGGGAGGCAACATACCATCCGGGAGTCCCATTTTTGGCCACAGAACCGCCTATCTACTCCCCTTACAATAGAATCCCCTATGACTATGGCCCTATGAGTCTTTTTCCCGCCCTTCTGAACAGCAGTGCCTGCCATGGTGCCATGATCCGGGCAACTGCTGCCCTCCCCTGGTGAGCCATCTCCCCCAACAGTATCCAAAACGGTATACCTGTTTTGGAGGGAGATGACCGCAGGGGACACCTGCACTGCCTTCCTGCTCTTTCTCTGCCTTTTGGTCATCCATTCACTGTCTCCCTCAGCAATCCTAATCTGTGGTGTGACCAATTCACTAAACGTGCTATCCACGACCTTCTCAGCATCGCGGATGCTCCACAGTGAGTCCACCCACGACTCCAGAGCCGTCATGCGGTCAAACAAGAGCTGCAGCTGGACACACTTCCTGCAAGTGTAACAGTCAGGGACGTCAGTCACGTCCCTGATCTCCCACATCAAGCAAGATAGTGAGGAGGACTTTGCGTGGTCGACAGGGCTGTTTCTGCTGTTGTCTTTTCCAGTGCCTAGGTCGATGCCAGGTGATCTGTCCTGTTTCATTCCTTTGAGTCTTTGTAGCGATTGGTACATCTGAGTGGTTTGCTTGGCCATTTCAGAGGGCAGTTGAGAGTCAACCAAATTGCTGTGGGCCTGGAGTCACATGTAGGCCAGACCAGGTGAGGGTTGCAGATTTCCTTCCCTGAAGAACATTAGTGAACCAGATGGATTTTTCCGACAATCAGCAATGATTTCATGGTGATCAGTAGATTCTGAATTCCAGACTTTTTTTTGAATTCCAATGCCACCATCTGCTGTGGTGGGATTCGAACCCGGGTCCCCAGAACATCAGCTGGGTTTCTGGGTTAATAGTCTAGTGATAATATCACTAGGCCATCGCCTACCCCAGATATCAAAATACTGCAAATTCCGGGAATCTAAAATTTCTAGAAAAACTCAACAGTTCTGCCAATAACTGGAGGAGAAACAAGTTAAGATTTTGAGTTAAATTGAAGAAAGGCTGAAAGGTGTGTCATATTGGAAGAGTGATGTAGGGGAAGAACAAAAGGGAAGCCCTGGGATAGGATAGTGGGCAGGAAAGAATGAATGACAGAGTTGTAATGGAACCCGAGACTGGTGCTAATAGTATGAAAGAGACAAGACATTTTCCAGAGTGAATGTGAATGGCAGAGTAATAAATAGCTCTGTCTGAAAGCAACAAATGTAAAAAACAAATTTAATATCAGTACATGGCAAAAAAAAATCAAAATAGGGGAGAGGGTCATTGTTTGAAATTATTGAGCTCAATATTGAGTCTAGAAGGACGCAAAGTGCCTAAATGAAAATGAAAATGAAACTGTTTTTCGAGCTTGTATTGACCTTTATTGATACACTGTTGCAGTCAATTGGAGACAGAGAAGTAGAAGGAGGAAGGGCAGTGTCAGGCAGGCAACATGAGGGTGAGAGAAAAGTGGAAATTGGAAGCAAAATTGAAGAAATACTTCACTTCTGGGTGGGAGCAGGGAAATGTACTGACTATCATTAATGAACTGGAAGAAGAAGAAATGTTCCGCATACACCTCAACATCTCAAACATAACTAGGATCCATGTGGCTACCCATAATGATGCTATTTGGAGGAAGTGGAACAAGTTAAAGGAGAACTTGTTCAAGGTATTGGTGGTTGAGGAGTAGCTGCGTCTGCGTTCAAGAAAGAGTTGGAACATCCTTTAGACCATCTGGGGGAGCTTTCGGGGGTAAGGATATTGGGTGTACATAGTGGAATTTAGGGCTAAGAAATGGGAAACTGTTGAAATGAAATCAGGTGTCGGAAGAATCTTGGGTGTAGGTGAGAAGAAACTATGCAATGGAAAAGAAGTAGAGGGGAGGCAGAAATAAATAAGTTCAGTGGGGCAAGAACAAGCTTAAACAATGGATCTAACAGAACAATCCTGTCTGTAGGTTTTAGGAAGGTGGTAAAAGTGGGCTGTTGAGGTGGGAAGCTGCAATAGAAAGATCTCCAGAGGAAATGAGGTCAGTGACATTCCTTGAAACAATGGTTTGAGTTTCCATGGTTGGATCATGGTTCAGTGGTAGGTTTGACGTGGAGGTGCCGGTGTTGGATTGGGGTGGACGAGGTCAGAAATCACATGACACCAGGTTATGGTCCAACAGATTTATTTGGAAACTCAAGCTTTTGGAGCGTAGCCTCTTCAGGTGAAGTGAGAAAGAAGCACACAGAATTTATGAGTCAAAAATCAAAGGGTCACATGACTGAGGATGTATTAAACGTCTGTAATACAAATGTAGGTCAGTAACAGGTAATACAGATGTATTAAAATGTAGTTATAGGGGATTCTATAATCAGGGAATAGATAGTATCCTTTGTAAGCAGGATCGAGAGTCCCGCGTGGTGTGTTGCCTGCCCGGTACCAGGGTAAGGGATATCTCTGACCGGCTTGAAAGAATATTGAAGAGAAAGGTGGGGAGGGTCCGCCATTAGGGGTAGGTGTGGTCTACCTCGGAACAAACAACATAGAAAAGGGGACCTGCTCAGGGATTATCAGGAGCTAGGAACGAAATTAAAGAGCAGGTCCTCAAAGGTTATAATCTCTGGATTACTGCCCGAGCCATGTGCAATAGGGGTACGAGAATAAGGGCAGTAAATGAGTGGTGCGGGGCACTGACATCAGTATTGGAACAGGAGGGATCTGGACCGTTGGGACGGTCTCCACCTGAACCAAGCTGGGACCAATGTTCTAGCGAAAAGGGTAAATAGGCTGGTCAACAGGACTTTAAACTAGAAAGTGGGGGTGGGTGGGTGGGTGTGGAGGGAAGGGTAAAACTTCCACCAATGGGGAACAAAGCAGCAGGCTAACATTTGTCGGAGTAGATTCCACAGTGTGGAAAAATATGAAAAAATTGTTGGGAAAGGAGAACTCTGGAGAGGTTATTAAAGTTTCCAGCGCAGACACAAAAAGGACAGAGTGGTTGGAGAGGATTAGGAATCAAACTTCAAGCACGCTGGATAAATGAGTGACAATGAGAAGAGGGAAGGTTAATACAGGACTGAAGGTGTTATGTCTGAATGCACGCAGTATGAGAAAGAAGGTAAATGAGCTTGTGGCGCAGATTGAAATTGGCATATATGACGTGGTGGGCAACATGGAGACATGGCCTTAAAGGGATCAGGATTAGGAGCTGAATATCCGAGGATATACATCTTATCAAAAAGATAGGCAAGTGGGCAAAGAGGGTGGGGTTGCCTTATTAGTAAAAAATGAAATTAAATCAATATTAAGAAATGAAGTAGGGTCAGATGGTGTAGAATCTGTGTGGGTAGAATTGAGGAACAGCAGAGGTAAAAAAAAAGCCATAGTTGGGATTATGTACAGGCCTCCAAGCAATAGTCAGGAGTTGGGCCGCAAGATACACCGGGAGATAGAAAGGTGTGTAAGAAAGACAAAGTTCCGGTGATCATGGGGGATTTCGATATGCAGGTGGACTGGGAAAATCAGGTTGGTTGTGGATTGCAAAAAAAGGAATTTGTGGAATGCCTACGAGGTGGCTTTTTGGAGCAGCTTGTGCTGGAGCCCACGAGGGAACAGGCAATACTGAATTTAGTGTTGTGCAATCAGGCAGACTTGATGAGGGAGCTTAAGATAAAGGAACCCTTGGGAGACAGTCATCATAATATGATTGAATTTACTCTAAATTTGAGAGGGAGTAGATTGAATCAGAAGTAATGGTAATATAACTGAATAAAGGCAACTACAGAGAAAGGAGCCGGGCAGAATTGACTGGGAGAGGAGCCTAGCAGGAAAGACAGTGGAACAGTAATGACAGGAGCTTCTAGGAGTAATTCAGGAGACACAGCAATAATTTATCCCTCAGAAAAAGAAGCATGTTTTCGGGATGATGAGGCAACCATGGCTGACGAAGGAAGTCAGGGATAGCATAAAAGCAAAACAGAAAGCATATAATGTGGCGAAGCGCAGTGGGAAACCAGAGGATTGGGAAACTTACAAAGACCAAAAGAGGACAACAAAAAACGAAATAAGGAGGGAGAAGATTAAATATGAGGGTAAGCTAGCCAGTAATATAAAGGAAGACTGTAAATTATCTTTAGATATATAAGGGGCCAAAGAAAGGCAAAAGTGGACATTGAACCACTGGAAAATGACGCTGGAGAGATAGTAGTGAGGAAAAAGGGAATGGCTGAGGATCTGAATAATTACTTTGCGTCAGTCTTCACAGTGGAAGACACGAATAATATCCCAAAAATTCAAGAAAGTAAGGGAGTAGAGCTGAGAATGGTAGCCATCATCAAGGAGAAGGTGTTAGAAAAGCTGAGTGGCCTGAAGGTGGATAAATCGTCAGAACCAGATGGACTACACCCCAGAGTTCTTAAGGAGATAGCTGAAGACATAATGGAGGTGTTAGGGATGATCTTTCAGGAATCGCTAGAGTCGGGGGTGGGGGGAGTGGTTCCAGAGTACTGGAAAATCACTAATGCGACACCTCTGTTTAAAAAGAGAGTAAGACAAAAGACTGAAAATTACAGGCTGATTAGTCTAACCTTGGTTGTGGGTAAGATTTTAGAGTCCATTGTGAAGGATGAGATTTCTGAATGCTTAGAAGAGCATGGTAGAATAGGGCAAAGTCAGCGTGGCTTCATCAAGGGCAGGTCATGCCTGACAAATCTGTTAGAATTCTTTTGAGGAAGTAACGAGCTGGTTAGACCAAGGAGAGCCAATGGTTGTTATCTACCTTGACTTCAAGAAGGCCTTTGACAAGGTGCCGCACAGGCGGTTGCTGAGTTGGTGTTAGACGCAAGGTGCTAGCATGGATAGAACATTGGCTGCCTGGCAGAAAGCAGAGAGTGGGGCCTGGCAGTGTTATGCCAGGGTCAGTGTTGGGATCACAACTTTTCACTTTATATATTAATGATCTAGATGAAGGAACTGAAGGCATACTGGCTAAGTTTGCAGATGATACAAAGAAAGGTAGAGGTACAGGTAAAATTGAGAATGCGGGGATGCTGCAGAAGGATTTGGACAGGTGAGGAGAGTGGCAAAGAGGTGGCAGATTGACTACAACATGGGAAAGTGTGAAGTCATGCACTTTGGTAAGAAGAATAGAGGTATGGACTATTTTTAAAATGGGGAGAGAATTCTGAAATCTAAAGTGTAAAGAGACTTGGGAGTTCTAGTCCAGGATTCTCAAGGTAAACTTGCAGGTTGAATTGGTAGATTGGAAGGCAGATGCAACTTTGGCATTTATTTTGAGAGGACTTGAACATAAAAGCAGGGATGTACTTCTGAGGCTCTCTAAGGCGCTGGTTAGTCCACATTTGGAGTATTGTGTGCAGTTTAGGGCCTGATATCTCAGGAAAGATGTATTGGCCCTGTAGCAGGTTCCGAGGAGGGTCATGAGAATGATCCCAGGAATGAAAAGCTTAACATATGGGGAACATTTGAGGACTCTGGGTCTATACTTGATGGAATTTAGAAGGATAAGGGGGGGATATAATTGAAACATATAGAATGCTGAATGGCCTGGACAGATGGATGTTGGGAAGATGTTTCCATTATTAGGAGAGACTAGGACCCGAGAGTACAGCCTTAGAGTAAAGTGAACACATTATAGAACAGAGATAAGGAGAAGCTTCTTCAGCCAGAGAGTGGTGAATCTATGGAATTCACTGCCACAGAAGGCTGTGGAGGCCAAGTCATTGAGTATGTTTAAGACTGAGATAGATAGGTTCTTGATTGTCAAGGGGATCAAGGGTTACAAGGAGGAAGCTGGAGAATGGGGGTGAGAAACTTATCAGCCATGATTGAATGGTGGAGCAGACTCGATGGGCTGAGTAAGAGGGTAACTAGAGAGAGGATAGGGTCCCTTAAAGATCAAGCAGGTCATCTTTGTGTTGAAACCCAGGAGATGGGAGCAATATTAAATGAATATTTCACTTCAGTTTTTATTATGAAAATGAAATGGAGGCTATAGAAACAGAAATGAATTTGATGTTTTAAAAACAGTTCACATTACAGAAGTGGACGTTCAGGAGGTCTTAGAGAATATAAAGATGGATAACTCTCTGGGACCTGATCTCATGTATCCCAGAACGTTGTGGAAAGTAAGGCAGAAATATTAGCATCATCTAAAACTATGGATAAGAAGCCTTATGACTGGAGGGTGTCTAATGTCTTACCTTTGCTTAAGAAAGTTTGTAAGAAGAAGCCAAGGAACTACAGACCTACGAGTCTGACGTCGGTTATGGGTAAATTGTTGGAAGTGATTTTAACAGGTCGGATTTATGGTCACTCAGGGAGCCAGAAATTGATTAGGGATAGTCAGCATGGTTTTGTGTTAGGAAAATTGTGTCTCACAAACTTGATTGAGTTTTTTGAGGAAGTTACCAAAAAGCTTAAGGGCAGAGCAGGAGACATTGTTACTTGGGCTTTCGTAAAGCCTTCGACAAGGCTCTGCATGGTAGACTGATTAATAAAGTTAGGCCCATGCGATTCAGGGTGTGCTTACCAACTGAATACATAATTGGCTTAGCGGCAGGAGACAGAGAGTGGTGGTGGAGGCAAGAATAGAAATTGTCGGAAAAGCTCAGCACGTCTGGCAGCATCTGAGGGGAGAAATCAGAGTGATCATTTCTGGTGGAGTCACCCATCCTTAGAACTGCGAAAAGCTGACAAGGAAGGGGAGGGGATCTGGTAGTGGCATCCACTGGAGGTGGCAGAAATGAGGGCCAGTGATCCTACGATTGTGGATACTGGTGGGCTGGTAGGTGAGGCCAAGCAGGGCCCAATCACTGTAATGGGAGGGAAGATAAGGGATGAGGGCCAAAACAGATGCCCAGGAAGGTAAGTTCTATAGTCACCAAAGTTTTATCCCTCTGTGTCCCCACTTTAATGAATTTTGGGCACGACATTACATTGAACTCTTCTTACATCTCCTCCATCTGTGTGCCCATTTCTTTGGACAAGAGTCCTCTCCCCGTAACACAGATCCCTTCACTCATCTCCAACATTCTGCCTCTAGCTAGACCTCTCCCTGTGGCCTTTTACTTGCACTCCACCTGAGAACTGAGGAGGAACTGAGGAAGCATCTGTCGACCTGAAATGTTAACTCTGATTTCTCTCCACAGATGCTGCCACACTTGCTGAGCTTTTCCAGAAATTTCTATTTTTGCCTCTGATTTACAGTATCTGAAGTTTTTTCAGTTTTTAGTGGTGGCAGACGGTTGCTTTTCAGACTGGAGGACTTTAACCAGCGGTGTTCCACAGGGATCGGTTCTGGGATCTCTCTTGTTTGTCATTTTATATAAATGATTTGGATGAGAATATAAAAGGATGGTTAGTAAGTTTGCGGACAACACCAAAATTGGTGGCATAGCAGACAGTGAAGAAGGTTTTCTAAGATGCAAATGGGTCTTGATTAAGTGGGTCAATGGGTTGAAAAATGGCAGGTGGAGTTCAATCTGGATAAATGCGAGGTGTTGCATTTTGGAACAACAAACAAGGGTTGGACTTATACAATTAATGGTGGGGTCTTGGGAAGTGTTGTAGAACAGTGGGACCTAGGGGTTCAGGTACAGAATTCTTTGAAGTTTGCGTCACATATAGACAGGGTGGTTAAAAAGGCGTTTAGCACACTTGCCTTCATTGCTCATTCCTTTAACTATAGGAATTGGGATGTCATGTTGAGGTTGTACAGGACATTGCTGAGGCCTCCTCTGGGGTACTGTGTCCAGTTCTGGTTGCTGAGTTAGAGGAAGGATGTTTAGAGAGAGTTCAGAGGAGATTTACCAGGATGTTGTTGGGAATGGAAGGTTTGAGGTTTAAAGAAAGGCTGAATAAGCTGGGATGTTTTCCACACGAGTGTAGGAGGTTGAGAAGTGACCTTATAGAAGTTTATAAAATAATGAGGGGTATAGATAGAGTTAATAGTAGTTGAGTTTTCCCTTGGATTTCAAGACATTTTAAGGGGCCTTTTTCAGTCCCTAGTTACTCTTTTGCCCTTAATATACTTGTAGAATCTCTTTGGATTCTCTTTTTCACCTTATCTGCCAAAGCTATCTCATGTCCCCTTTTTGCCCTCCTGATTTCCCTGTTAGATATACTCCTATACACTCTTTTCAAACCAAGGCATCACTTGATCCCAACTGTCTGTACCTGACATAGGAACTAGGAGCAGGAGCCTGCTCTGATATTTAACATGATCTTGGCTGATCTTATCCTGGTCTCAACCCCATTTTCCTGTTTGCTCCCCAAAGCCCATTATCCTGCTTTTCATAAGAAACATATCTATTTCTATCTTGAATCTGTTGAAATGGTATTGGTTAGCTCGGTTGGTTAGGTGGTTGGTTTGCAATGCAAGGGGATGCCAATTGTGTGGGTTCAATTCCAGCACCAATTGTGACTCTCCTTCTGGGGGCAGCACGGTGGCTCAGTGGTTAGCACTGCTACCTCACAAGCGCCAGGGACCTGGGTTCAATTCCAGTGTAGGTGACAGTCTGTTCTCCCCATGTCTGCATGGGTTTCCTCCAGGTGCTCTGTTTTCCTCCCACAGTCCAAAGATGTGCAGGTTAGATGGATTGTGTCCAAGGATGTGTAGGCTAGGTGGGTTATCTATGGGAAATGCAGGGTTACAGGGATAGGGTAGGAGGCTGGGGCTGGATCTGGTGGGATGCTGTTTGGAGGGTCAGTGTGGACTTAATGGACTGAATGGTCTGCTTCCACACTGTAGGGATTCTATGATTCTATTGAGAAGCACATTTTTAAAGTGAGAGGAGAGAAAATTAAAAAAGACATGACAGGCACATTTTTTACACAGAGGATCCTTCGTGTATTGGAATGAATTTCCTGAGGAAGTGGTGGATGCAGGTACAGTTACAACATTTAAAAGACATTTGGATAAGTACATGAATAGGGAAGATTTGGAGGGATATGGGCCAGGAGCAGCAGGTGGGACTAGTTTACTCTGGGATTCGGCATGGACTAGTTGGACCGAAGGGTCTGTTTCCATGCTGAATGTCTCTATGACTCTGTACAAATAGTCCCCAGTTCCAGCTATTCATTCAGGTTGCATGTGGGAGCAGCCCATGTATTGACAAGGCCTGGTGTGTGGCGGGGGTTGGGGCAACGACATGGGGCACAGTGCTCAAGCTCTAAAATTGTTGAACCTGATATTGAGTCCAGAAGGCTCCAGAGATCCTAAGTGGAAAATGAGGTGCTTTTCTTCCAGCTTGCACTAAGCTTCGCTGTAGCCCTGCGGCATGCCTCAGATAGAGCTGTTGGCCAGGGAACACTGTGTGTTGAAGTGGTAGACAATTGGAAGCTCAGGGTCATTTTTATGTGGCTGTTCTACAAAGTGGACACCCAATCTGCACCCTGTTTCCCCAATGCACAGCAGATCACATTGTGAGTAGCAAATACTGGAGACTAGATTAAGTGAAGTGCTGCTTCACATGGAATGTGTGTTTGGGGCCTTGGATGGTGAGAAGGGAGGAAGTAAACAGGGAGGTGTCACATATTCAATAATTACAGAGGAAGGTGCCGTGGGGTCATGTTGCGAGTGAAGCAGGAGTGGATCAGGGTGTCCCAGAGGTAACGGTCCCTGCGAAAGGCTGACAAGGAAGGGGAGGGGAGGGGAATGGAATATGTGTCTGGTGGTGGCATCCCGCTGGATATTGCAGAAATGATGGCTAATGATCCTATGATTGTGGATACTGGTGGATACTGCCCACCCTTAACCATTCCAACCTGTCTCCCTGACTGATGAATTGTGGATACTACTGAAGACAAGGGGGGCCCTATCACTTTAATGGGAGGGAAGACAGGGGATGAGGGCTGAAGTATGGGAGATGGGTTGAACCCGGCTGAGGACCCTGTCAACCACAGTGGTGGGGAATTCTTGGTTGAGGAAGGTGGACGTTTTGAAGGCATCCTTGTCGAAGTTGGCATCATCAGACCAATGCAATGGAGACGGAGGAATTGGAAGAATGGAATAGAGTCTTTATACAAAGCCAGATACAAGAATGTATAGTCAAGGTAACTGGGTTTGTAGAGGATATTAGTGGCCAGCCTGTCCCCAGAAGTGGAAACATATGTTGAAGAAGGGAAGTTCTGTACTTAGCAAAATTTAATCCCTCTGTGTCCCCACTTTAATGAATTTCGGGCTTTGAACTCTTCTTCCATCACCTTCGTCTGCGTACCCATTTCGCTGGGAAAGAGTCCTCACCCCATCCCACAGATCCCTTCACCCATCTCCAACACGCTCCCTCCATGTGGACCTCACCCTGCAGTCTTTTACTTACACTCAACCTGTTCATCGAGAACTGTATGTAACAGTGGCCACTTTAATTTCTCAGTCCACCCATAACCGTTCCAACCTATTTCTCTCTGACTGACTGCACTCCATGGTCTCAAATCTACCCCTGAGTATGTAATCAAGCTTGCCAACAAGGGTGTTCTGTGTTGTCTGGCATACGATCCTCGACATTGCAAAGGCTGAGTGCCAGGTCTCAGATACCTCTTCCTGTCGTCTCCCCTCCACCGCCCTGCCCGGACCATGACCACACCATGGAATGTCAAGCTAGTATGTCCACAGTGTCACTAATCTCATTTCATCTGGTTAACTCTTTCTCCTGCCTGCCACCAAGTTCATAGTCTCCCAATCCTGCACAGCCCACTTCTACCTTCTTCCCATAATCCTCTAACAGGACTGCCCTGGCAGACACGTTGTTTCTGCCTGCGCCTGCCCCACAGAACTCATCTCTTTCTACCTCAACTCCGAGTTTTTTTCTCCCCTTGTCTAGTTTCTTCCTACTTAAATCTGCGATTCCTCTGAAGCTGTGCGTCAGCCTCAGAATATCCAGTTCTTCTTCTTCTTCTTGTTCTTCAATAACAACGTTCAGCAGGTCAGGCAGCATCTGTGGAGGAGCAAACAGAGTTAACGTTTCGGGTCCGGTGACCCTTCCTCAGAACTCCGAGGAAACGTTAACTCTGTTTGCTCCTCCACAGATGCTGCCAGACCTGCTGAGCTTTTCCAGCAACTTTGTTTTTGTTCCTGATTTCTAGTTTGTGGGTTCAAGCCACCTCCTTTTTACCGTGGATGTGCAATCCCTTTACATATCAATCCCAGTCAGGATGGTCTCAGGGCTCTTTGCTTCTTCCTGGAAGAAGGCCTGAACCATCCCCATCCACCACCATCCTCCTCTGCCTGGCCGAGCTCATCCACACCATGAACAACTTCTGTTTTAACTGAGATAACAAGGTATAGAGCTGGATGAACACAGCAGGCCAAGCAGCATCAGAGGAGCAGGAAAGCTGACGTTTTGGGTCTGGACCCTTCTTCAGAAATGGGGGAGGGGAAGGGGACTCAAATAAATAGGGAGAGAGGGGGAGGCGGATGGAAGATGGATAAAGGAGCAGACAGGTGGAGAGGAGACAGACAGGTCAAGGAGGCGGGAATGGAGCCAATAAAGGTGAGTGTAGGTGGGGAGTTAGGATGGGAGTTGGTCAGTCAAGGGAAGACTTACAGGTCAAGGAGGCGGGGATGAGGCTGGTAAGTAGGAAGTGGGGGTGGGGGTTGAGATGGGAGGAGCGGATAGGTGGGAGAAAAGATGGACAGGTCAGGGAGGCAGGGACGAGCTGGGCTGGTTTTGGGATGAGGTTGGGGTCGGGGAGATTTTGAAGCTTGTGAAGTCCACGTTGATACCATTGGGCTGCAGGGTTACCAAGCAAAATATGAGATGCTGTTTCTGCAACCTTTGGGTGACATCATTGTGGCACTGGAGGAGGCCCAGGATGGACATGTCATCCAAGGAGTGGGAGAGGGAGTTGAAGTGGTTCGCGACTGGGAGGTGTAGTCGTTTGTTGCGAATTGAATGTAGGTGTTCCACAAAGCGGTCTCCAAGCCTCCCCTTGGTTTCCCCGATGTGGAGGAGGCCTCATCGGGAACAGCGGATACAATATACCACATGGGCAGATGTGCAGGTGAACATCTGTTTAATGTGGAAGATTTCCTTGGGGCCTAGGATGGAGGTGAGGGGGGAGGTGTAGGGGCAGGTGTAGCACTTCCTGCGGTTGCAGGGAAAAGTGCCAGGGTTGGTGGGGCTAGTGGGGAGTGTGGAGCTGACAAGGGAGTCGTGGAGAGAGTGGTCCCGCCGTAAGGCAGATAAGGGTGGGGAGGGCAAAATATCCTTGGTAGTGTGGTCAGATTGCAGGTGGCGGAAGTGGCGGAGGATGATGCGTTGAATCCGGAGGTTGGTGGGGTGGTACGTGAGGACAAGGAGGATTCTGTTTTGGTTGTTATTGTGGGGAGGGGGTGTGAGGGATGAGTAGCGGGAAATGCGAGAGATACGGTCGAGGGCATTTTTGACCACGGTGGAGGGGAAGTTGCAGTCCTTGAAAAACGAGGACATCTGGGATGTCCGAGAGTGGAAAGCCTCATCCTGGGAGCAGATGCGGAGGAGGCGAAGGAATTGGGAATAGGGGATGGCGTTTTTGCAGGAAGGTGGGTGAGAGGAGGTGTATTCTAGGTAGCTCTGGGAGTTGGTAGGCTCAAAATAGATATCGGTTTTCAGGTGGTTGCCAGAGATGGAAACAGAGAGGTCCAGGAAGGAGAGAGAGGTATCGGAGATGGTCCAGATAAACTTTAGTTTGGAGTGGAAGGTGTTAGTAAAGTGGATGAACTGTTCGAGCTCCTCGTGGGAGCACGAGGCAGTGCAGATACAGTCGTCGATATAACAGAGGAAATGGTGGGGGGGCTGGGGCCAGTGTAACTTCGGAAGAGGGACTGCTCCACGTATCCTACAAAGAGGCAGGCATAGCTTGGGCCCATGCGGGTACCCATGGCCACCCTCTTTGTCTGTAGGAAGTGGGAGGAATTGAAGGAGAAGTTGTTAAGGGTGAGGACAAGTTCATCTAGGTGGATGAGGGTGTCATTGGAGGGGGACTGGTCGAGCCTGCGGGATAGGAAGAAGCGGAGGGCCTTTAGGCCATCTGCATGGGGAATGCAAGTATGTAGGGACTGGATGTCCATCGTGAAGATGAGGTGTTGGGAACTAGGGAATCGGAAGTTTTGGGGGAGGTGGAGGATGTGGGTGGTGTCATGAATGTAGATGGGGAATCCCTGGACCGGGGGGAGAAAATGGAGTCGAGATAAGTGGAGATAAGTTCGGTGGGGCAGGAGACAATGGGTCGACCAGGCTCGTTTTCTTCAGGTTAAGCACACATAATGCATTGTCAGCTGCTGTTAGTCCCCATTAGCAGCTACTTTTTCTCCCAGGCTGACCATTACCCACTGCTTTGTCTGTACAACTGTTTCTCTCTCTCTTTGGGTTCAATCTCCACCTATTATTTACTACCCCCCCAACCCCTGCCATCTTGTGCATAAATAACAACCTTTTCCTAGCCACCGTGGGTTCTGAAGAAAGGTTACTGGGTGTGAAACATTGACTCTGCTTTTACTCCACAGATGCTGCCAGCCCTGCTTAATTTTTCCAGCAATTTCTGCTTTTGTTTATGATTTCCAGCATCCACAGTTCTTTCATTTCTTTTGTTTTGTACTTTTATAAGGCACATTCTTCTCCTGGCACCAACTATACTTTTTTGGAAAATGTTGCATTTATAAGTACTGTAATTACAAACCATCCCTATGAACCTCTCTCACTGCATAGTGCCGCACTCCCTCTATGTTTTTATATAGTATCACTGCAACAACACTAAATGTTCTACATTCTGAATGTGGTATTGAAATGCCACAGTGCTGTCGCACATCTCCATAAGAATGGCTTTGCAGATATTGGCTGGGTTTGTATGTCATTTCAGGAAGGAGCCAAGGTGACAGGGTGCTGACAATGGAGTAGGTTGGCCGTAGCAGGATGCTAACAATGGATTAAGACACAGATGGCAGGACACTAACTTTGGGATGGGGGAAAACAGCAGTTTACTAGCTGTGGAATTGGTGGAAGTAACAGGGTGCTGGTCGTGGGATAGGGCGGAGGGGAGAGGATGATAAGTATGGGAAAGAGTGGAGGAGGAGGGGCACTAGAAAGTGTGGAACTAAGTGGGCGCTAACTGTAGAATAGGATGGAGGTGGCTGTGTGCTATCTGTGGAATATGACCTAAATAGCACTTTGGAATGTTTTTGTCATTCTGCAACGTCTTTGAGTACTGCTGATTAGTTCCATAACATCTTGGTAGTTAAAAACATAGTCCGGTGTAACACTAAATCATGACACCCATGAAACCCCAGATTTGATTATAATCTAGCTATGACTCTAGGCTGAGTTATTTGATGTCAGCCAGGACAGCATTTGTCAGTTATGATCTTTCTCTGTCCTTCGAAGACTGATTTATTTATACTGAGTTCCTATAGTCCCATGCAGGACAATGGGCAGCAAGAGTCTACCACTGACCCCAGTAAATTGCAATCTCTTTTAAGCTCAAGCCCAGGTTCTTGGTGGTCCTTCTTAATTTATTTCACCAGATTTTCCCTTGCTGGCTTGTCTTCCACTTAGTGGTATCCACTGCACTTTACCTAGGTGGGGCATATGTCCAGAAAGCAAAGAATATCCTAGCCGACATAAGTCACCTCTTCATTGTGATGTCATGCAGGTGCCTCTGACCACTCCTGCAGCACTTTCTCACTTGTGCTGCCATCTTTCTTTGATTTCAAGGATGATATGTTGGTAGTCTGGTGAAAGACATTCAACTTACGTGACATTTTTGCAGTTCTTTTCCATGTCTCATTGGCATAGATTGTGGTTGCTATTATTATGGATATGTAGGGTTGCAGCTTCATGGCCATGTTGATTGTGTTGGATGCCCACGTCATGTGAAGCCACTTGAAGTTCATTGCTACTTTGCTAATTCTATTGACAATTCTCTCACTGCTTTCTCACTGAATAAAAATCCTGGAGCTCCTTGCTAACAAGGCTATACAAGGATTTTCACTGCACTTTGCGCAACTTAAGAAGGTGGCTACCTGCTATTTTGCAAGGGCAACTAAGCATGAGCTTTGACAGTTTTCATAGTGGAGGACCATAATATTATCCCAATAATAGCAGGTAATGCAGAGGTTATAGAATGAGAGGAACTTAGAACAATCATCTTCACTGGGGAAAAGGTACTGAGAAAACTTATGGCATTGAAGGCAGACAAGTCCCCTGGACCTAATGGGAGGAAGCATCAAAGAAAGCAGCAGCAGAGATGGTGCATCCATTGGTTATAATTCCTTGAATATGGGAAACATTTCAGTGGATTGGGAAAAGGCTAATATTATGCCTTTATTCAAAAAAGGATAGAGGCAAAAAGCAGGATGTTATAGACCAGTTAGTTCAATATGTGTCATTGGGAAATGTTGGAATCAATTATTAAGGAAGTAACAACAGGACATTTGGAAGGTCAAAATACAATCCATCAGAGCATGTTTTAAAAATGTGAAAGACATTCAACTTATGTGACTAACTAGCTAGAATTCTTTGAAGATGTAACAAGCAAGGTGGACAATAGGGATCATGTAGATGAAGTTTATCTGGACTTCCAGAAGGCATTTGGTAAGGTGCTGCACAAAAGGTTAATACAGAAGGTAAGATCACGTGGGTTTGGGGTAAATTATTAGCTTAGATAGAGGATTGGCTAAACAACAGTAAAAAGAATCAGGAGAAATGAGCCTTTTTCTGATTGGCAAAATGTAACTAGTAGGTACAGTAGGATTCAATCCTCACACCCCAGTTATTTACATTCTTGTAATAGTGCTGTGGATGCTGGAATAGTAAGTATTATATTAGTAAGTATTGTATTACCCTACCTTCCTGCTTTGAGTTACAAAATCTCGATCCTTTTAATGGAATTCTCAAACTGAGTTGTCCTCAGTCATGTTTGAGGTATTTGGCTACAATTCGCGATGATTAAACCTAGAAATGTGATGAGCATTTGCAATACAAAGCAAATTGCATCATGTGGGGCAAATTTCCAGACGCACCCAAGTATTTAAAAATGTAGAGAAAGTAAGAACTGCAGATGCTGGAGAATCTGAGATAACAAGGTGTAGAGCTGGATGAACACAGCAGGCCAGGCAGCATCAGAGGAGCAGGAAGGCTGATGTTTGAAGGGTCCAGACCTGAAACGTTAGCTTTCCTGCTCCTCTGATGCTGCCTGGCCTGCTTTATTTGAAAATGTATTTGTCCGTAATAGTTCAGGCTTCCTAAAAATGCTTGCCTTTTGCGTGAGAACAAACGTTAGCTTCCATAACCAGAATGAGGCTCCTATATATTGAAATCTACACCTGTTTCAGAAGAGGTACATATTATGTGCCCATGATTATCAAATACACTTCTCGTGTGAAATTAGCTAGTGTAGATCATGTAGAATGCATTCTCTTCTTCAAATGGTAGAAAGCACCTGTCTATCTATCCAAAACATGTTGGCCAAAATGAATAGAGATAAAAGGTACTGCAGATGCTGGAGAATCCGAGATAACAAGGCGTGCGGCTGGATGAACACAGCAGGCCAAGCAGCATCACAGGAGCAGGAAAACTTGACGTTTCGGGCCTAGACCCTTCATCAGAAATAGGGGAGGGGAAGAGGGTTCTGAAATAAATAGGGAGACAGGGGGAGGCGGATAGAGGAGAGGATAGGTGGAGAGGAGGCAGACAAGTCGAAGAGGTGGGGATGGAGCCAGTAAAGGTGAGTGTAGGTGGGGGGGTAGGGAGGAGATAGGTCAGTCCAGGGAGGACGGACATGTCAAGGGGGCGGGATGATGTTAGTAGATAGGAGATGGGGGTGTGGCTTGAGGTGGGAGGAGGGGATAGGTGAGAGGAAAAACAGGTTAGGGAGGTGGAGATGAGCTGGGCTGGTTTTGGGATGCGGTTGGGGGAGGGGAGATTTTGAAGCTTGTGAAATCCACATTGATACCATTGGGCTGCAGGGTTCCCAGGCTGAATATGATTTGCTGTTCCTGCAGCCTTCGGGTGGCATCACTGTGGCATTGTAGGAGGCCCAGGATGGACATGTCGTCTGAGGAATGGGAGGGGGAGTTGAAATGGTTCGCGACTGGGAGGTGCAGTTGTTTGTTGCGAACTGAGTGCAGGTGTTCTGCAAAGCGGTCCCCAAGCCTCCGCTTGGTTTCCCCGATTTAGAGGACGCCACAACGGGTACAGCGGATGCAGTATACCACATTGGCAGATGTGCAGGTGAACATCTGCCTGATGTGGAAAGTCTTCTTGGGGCCTGGGATTGGGGTGAGGGAGGAGGTGTGGGGGCAGGTGTAGCACCTCCCGCGGTTGCAGGGAAAAGTGCCGGGTGTGGTGGGGCTGGAGGGGATGTGGAGCGGACAAGGGAGTTGCGGAGGGAGTGGTCCCTCCGGAAGGCAGATAAGGGTGGGGAGGGAAAGATGTCTTTGGTGGTGGGGTCTGATTGCAGATGGCGGAAGTGTCGGAGGATGATGCGTTGGATCCGGAGGTTGGTGGGGTGGTACGTGAGGACGAGGGGGATTCTTTTTTGGTTATTATTGCGGGGATGGGGCGTGAGGGATGTGTTACGGGAAATGCGGGAGACACGGTCGAGGGGTTCTCGACCACTGTAGGGGGGAAGTTGCGGTCCTTGAAGAATGAGGACATCTGAGATGTACGGGAGTGGAATGTCTCATCCTGGGAGCAGATGCGGCGGAGGCGAAGGAATTGGGAATAGGGGATGGCATTTTTGCAGGAAGGTGGGTGGGAGGAGGTGTATTCCAGGTAGCTGTGGGAGTCAGTGGGCTTGAAATGGACATCGGTTTCTAGGTGGTTACCCGAGATGGAGACAGAGAGGTCCAGGGAGGAGAGAGAAGTGTTGGAGATGGTCCAGGTGAACTTCAGGTTGGGGTGGAAGGTGTTGGTGAAGTGGATGAACTGTTCAAGCTCCTCGTGGGAGCACGAGGCGGCGCCGATGC
>JAHRHZ010000049.1:27152252-27166080 GCA_024137785.1 Ginglymostoma cirratum
GCCTTGTTATCTCGGATTCTCCAGCATCTGCAGTACCTTTTATCTCAGATAAATACAGGTCTTTGTTTCTTTCTAAATCCTGTATTGGACAGGTTACGTCTGACAAATTTGATTGAGTTATTTGACAAGGTGATAGAAGCAATCAATGAGGGTAGTGCTATGGATGTTGCATGTTTGGATTTTCAGAATGATACGATGGCACTTGGCAGGTTGGTTAGCATATTAGAAATTTCCAGGATTGTTGGGTTCTTGGCAGCATGGATAAGATGTTGGCTAAAAGATGGGAAACAGAGAATAGGTGTAACCGGGTATTTCTCAGATT
Source organism: Ginglymostoma cirratum (assembly GCA_024137785.1). NCBI lineage: Eukaryota > Metazoa > Chordata > Chondrichthyes > Orectolobiformes > Ginglymostomatidae > Ginglymostoma > Ginglymostoma cirratum. The sequence goes on from JAHRHZ010000049.1 coordinate 27,152,575, forward strand.
GGAGACAAGTTGAAAGTGGTGTTTTCTAGGAATCGGTGTTGAGACCCCTGGTTTTTCTGATTTATAAACAATCTGGAGATGGGTGTTGAAGCCAAGATTTCTAAATTTGCAGATGATACTAAGCTACAAGAATAGTGAATTGTGAGGTTGAAACAATGACTTCAGAGGGACATTGACAACTTGGCCAATTGGCAGATCACCTGGCAGATGAATTTCAATCCAGAGAAAAGAGTTAATGCATTATGGTAGCAGAAACACGGAGAGCTGTCTGTCAGTGTTATTTCCTTTTTCTCATTTGGTCTGTATCCTTCTAATTTTCATTCTGCAAACTCTCATAACTGAGAAAATAGTCAAACCCAAACTTTTTGTTTTTGCTTGATAGCCACTAATGATCTTTCCTGTTCAACCATTCTGACACCTTCATTACTATTGTTTCTATCCACCTGATGTGCTCCCCACAGTTCTCCAGAATGACATTTCATGACTTGCTAGACTTTGGATATCTCCTTTACTTAAGGTCCACGTGTTAGCCTTGTACAACAAAGTTACTCCAAATCATTGAAATTTACAAAATACCTGAAACTATAGACAGAGTAGATACAGACAAGATGTTTCCCCTGTTTGGGGAGTCTCGAACCAGGGGGCATAATTTAAAAATTGGGTGATGCCACTTAGGTCTGAGATGAGCAGAAATTCTTTTACTCAGCAGTATTTGAAGTTTTGAAATTCTCTCGGACAGAGAGCTGCGGAGGCTCAGTTTTTTTAGTATATTTAAGATAACAGATTGGTAATCAGAAATCTATCGATGGCATACAGGGTTATGGAGTGGGGGTGGGTAAAAGGCATTAAGATGTTCGATCTACCATGATCATATTGAATTCCAGAGCAGGCTGAATGGCCTACTCCAGTTCCTTTGTTTTGAAGTCAGTTTTGATTCTTAAAATCTTTATTCATGCCAGCAGTGAACTATTTTTGATGGAGAATGCATTCTTTGTCGATGCTGTTCTACCTCTGATTTATTAATGGCAGTAACAGTCTTCTGACAAGACACACTTTTTGGGTGTTTAAATTGTTATACCTGTTATTGATTTTGAAAACATGTTTATTTATTGATGGATATAGATGCTGGCTGATCTAATATTTATTGCCTATCCCTGATTGCCTTTGAACTGAAAGGTTTGCTAGACTATTTCAGAGGGCAGTTAGGAGTCAGTTAGTTTGCTATGGGCCTGGAGTCACATGTAGGCCAGACCAGATAAGAATGACAGATTTCCCTCCATAAAGAACATCACTGAACCAGATGGGTATCTGTGACAGTCAACAAAGGTTATATGGTTACAATTAGACTAATTTTTTAATTGCAGATTTTTTTTATTGAATTCAAATTTCACCATTTGGTCCCAGGTAGAGCATTTTGATCAACTCTGGGTGGGATATTTTGGAGGGAATGTTGACAAGATCTTGGGGAAATCTGTTAGAATGGTGCCAGGTTTGAAAAATGTCAATTATAAAAATTGGAGTTTTCTTCTTAGTAAACATTAATTACTTTGAGAGTGAGAAGGAGAAATTATTGCTGGTGGCCGAGTGGTAGATATCCAGAGGACACAGATCTTAGTTAAATGGCAAAGAAACCAGAGATAATACAAAACATTTTTTTTTAAATGACACTGCTGGAAAAGATATTGGAAGCCAATTTAATAATAAATTTCAAAATGAAATTGGATAAAGAGTTGAAAATACGTGAAGAATATGTGAAAAGCATAAGTGAGTAAGATGTTGAAAAGGATCTGATGCAGAATAGCATCATCATTGTACTACTTAAAAGTTAGAATTGATTTTAGTGCCATCATTTTGAGTTCCTTGTCAAATACAATGTGGACCAATGTATTTTTGTTCCAAGTAATTTGGCAGTTCTCACCGAAAGAGCTGTTCATTACTAATTGAAAATCTCAACTTGGAGCCCTGAAGCACTTTACTCTTGGTGTATGTAGATTTGTAGTGTGGAGCCATTGGCGTCATGGTGATATTAAAAGGACGACATTCATGAAAGTGTATCTGGCAGACTTTTGCTTACATATACCATAATTGATTCTACAAAATGTCTTGATCATGATATACACATGACTCTTCCGCCTTTCCTGCATTACCAGATCTAAAAAGAAGAGTTGTGAGATAACTTGTCATAAGACCCTAAGATCATACGATATAGGAGCAGAATTAGGTTATTTTGCCCATCGAGCCTGCTGCATCATTTGATCATGGCTGATATATTTCTCAATCCCGTTCTCCTGCCTTCTGTCCAAAACCTTCATTCCCTTACTATTCAAGACATATCCATCGCTGTCGTAAATAACCTCAATGACTTAAGCCCAGAGAACCATGGATGCCTAGAAATATTCAGAACTGGATTTTTAAAAAAAAGAAGAGACATGTAACATGTGAAAATAATTTTTCTTTAAAAACAAATTATAGATTGTAGATATGGAATATTTTGTAATGAATCTGCTTTAGGACTCTGATTAGGAGCATAAATAACTTATTTTGATGCGTTATGGTGTGAACAGTTTTGATGCAGTGACAGTGTTTGCCATGTTCTTTGTGTAGGATGCATGGTACCCGTGTAATGTGTGCATAACAATAATTTAGATTTATGTAAAACATTTTATAAAACAAAACATTTCAAGGGAGTGTTTTCAAACAAAATTTGCTGCCAAACCACATTGGATGTGAGGATAGGTGTCCAACAGCTTGATCAAAGAGTTGAGTTAAGGAGCATCTTGGAAGAAGAGAGAGAGACAAAAGGGGTAGTAGGAACTGCCGATGCTGGAGTCTGCAATAACATGGTGTGAATCTGGATGAACACAACAGGCCAGGCAGCATCAGAGGAGCAGGAAAGCTGACATTTCAGATTTGGACCCTTCTTCAGAAATTGGGTAGGGGTAGGGGGCTCTGAAATAGATAGACTGAGGGGGAGGCGATGATAGAAGGTGGACAGAGGAGCAGATAGGTGGAGAGAAGATGGACGGGTCAAGGAGGTGGAGATGAAGCCAGTACAGGTGAGTGTACGTAGGGAGTAGGGAGAGATGGATAGGTGGGAGGGAAGACGGACAGGTCAAGGAGGCAGGGATGAGGCTAGTAGGTAGGAAGTGGGGGTGGGGGTTGGTCACTGAGGTGGGAGGAGTGGATAGGTGGGAGAAAAGGTGACAGGTCAAGGAGGCAGGGACGAGATGGGCTGGTCTCGGGATGAAGTTGGGTCTGGGGAGATTTTGAAGCATGTAAAGTCCACACTGAGACCATTGGGCTACAAGGTTCCCCAGCAGAATATGAGGTGCTGTTCCTGCAGCGTTCGGGTGGCATTGTTGTGGCACTGGAGGAGGCCCAGGATGGACATGTTGTTCAAGGAGTGGGAGGGAGAGTTGAAGTGGTTCAAGACTGGGAGGTGTTGTCGTTTGTCACAAATTGAGCGTAGGTGCTCCACAAAGCGATCTCCAAGCCTCTGCTTGGTTTCCCCGATGTAGAGGACGCCACATCGGGAACAGCGGATACAATATACCACATTAGCAGAGGTGCAGGTGAACATCTGTTTAATGTGGAAGATTTTCTTGGGGCCTGGGATGGAGGTGAGGGGGGAGGTGTAGGGGCAGGTGTAGCACCTCCTGTAGTTGCAGGGAAAAGTGCCGGGGGTGGTGGGGCTAGTGGGGAGTGTGGAGCGGACGAGGGAGTTGCAGAGAGCAGTCCCTCCGTAAGGCAGATAAGGGTGGGGAGGGAAATATATCCTTGGTCGTGGGATCAGATTGCAGGTGGCGGAAGTGGTGGAGAATGATGTGTTGAATCTGGAGGTTGATGGGGTGATATGTGAGGACAATGGGAATTCTATCTTTGTTGTTATAGCGGGGAAGGGGTGTGAGGGCTAAGGTGCGGGAAACTCGATAGATGCAGTCGAGGGCATTTTCGACCACTGGAGGGGAATCATATGACTTTTGACATTTGGAGTACAGACAGAATCAAGTCTGTGGCAAATACCTAATTAAATATCAACATAGATGAAGATACCTCATAATTATCTGTCAAATTCATACATTTCATTGTTTAAGGACGGGCCAACACTTAAAGACTTAAATTTTCAGACTGCCTGGTTCCATGCTTTGTAATAGACAAAAGCAAAGTTCAGAACTTAATGGCCGTTATTAACTTTTCTTTGTATCACACTGACCTCCCTGTCCAACTTAGCAGTGGTCTGACGATTGAAGTTAGTTTCAGGGAATGTACCCGTTATTACCCCAGGATCCAGTATATCTTTCAGACCAACAGTTGACATCCAGTCTGTGAGGCAGATTCTGAAACTAGCTGCAAGTCATCAAGCAGCCAAATTATTTAACCTATTACAGTTTCAAAGTTCACTTGAGAACCAACTTCTTGGATATTCAACTACAAGAAAACTCAGTCTTCACTATAGAAGATCCTCGCTTAAACTTTAAATCACTATGTCCATATAAGTAACCGCAGGCTGCCATTTGGGAGACCTGAACCAAGGAATTAACTGTGATATGTAAAAATGTTTGTTGTTTTCTACATCCAATATTTGAGTGTAAGTGTGTGAGAATCAGTTGCCTTCTTTATTTGAAAGTCTCTAAAGTTTGCTGCTAAGTGTTTTAATTGGAAGGCACGTTGCAAAAATTAGAAAAGGCACATCTCTTTTTCAACCAAAATATTCTCATTATGGACAGTTAGAAAGCGCATATATTCTGTCCATTTGGGCCGGCACGGTGGCTCAGTGGTTAGCACTGCGGCCTCACAGTGCTAGGGACCCGGGTTCGATTCCACCTTTGAGCAACTGTCTGTGTGGAGTTTGCACATTCTCCTGTCTGCGTGGGTTTTCACCAGGTGCTCTGGTTTCCTCCCACAGTCCAAAGACATGCAGGCTAGGTGCATTGGCCATGCTAAATTGCCCATAGTGTTCAGGGATGTGTAGATTAGATAGGTTATACGGAGGATGGGTCTGGGTGGGATGCTCCGAGGGTTGGCGTGGACTTGTTGGGCTGAAGGGCCTGTTTCCACACTGTCGGGTTTCTATGATTCTATGGCAATAATATGAAGACTTTGGAAGCTGATTATTCGAGTATATTTAAGGTAAAGATCGATTTCTGATTACCAGTGGCCAGTTGGGCAAAAGGCAGTGAAGCGTTCGATCAGCCATGATCATACTGAATAGCAGGGCAGGTGCAATGGGATGAATGTCCTATTTTTTCTAATGTTCCTAGTAAATAATAAAGATGACCTGGAAAAGATACAAATGTTTTACCCATAATTATTGAAAAAACTTTGATAAGGGAGTAAGCTCAAAGCCTAAACACTACATAAGGAAAGATATACTTGCCATAGAGGGAGTGCAGCAAAGGTTCGCCAGACTGATTCTTGGGATGCTAGGTATGTTGTCTGAAAAAAGGTTGGGTCAAGGGTGCCTTGCATCCACTGGAGTTCTGAAGAATGAGAAGGCATCTCATTGAAACATATAAAATTTTGACACAGCTGCACCAACTGGATGCAGGGATAATATTTCCCCTGTCTAGAAGGTCCAGAACCAGGGATCATGTTTTCAGGTTATGCTGCATGCCAGTCTGGACTGATGTGAAAATTGTTTTCATTTATGTTGGTGAAGAGGTGGAATTCTGTTCCATAGCAGGTTGTGGATGCCAAACTACTGAATAAATTAAATTAAAGTAATAAATAGATTTCCAAAGCTTAAAGATGTCAGAGAGAGAGAGCGTAAGTAAGACATTGAGACAGAAGTTCAGATGTGATCAAATGACATAAATTGAATTTTAATTGTTCAGTATGATCATAACAACCTCAGGAAGTGAAATGGAGTTGGTGACTGTGAAATGGAGTTTACAATGGATACTGTAAACAATAGCTTCAGTTTTCCCAATATACAGTTGGAGAAAGCTTGTGCTTATCTATTTCAGATGTTGGACAAGCAGTCTGATAATTTAAAGATGGTGACATCAAGAAAGGTGACTGTGAGGGGTACTGGCTGTCACCAGTATACATGTGGCACTGGTTGAGTTTTGTGATAATGTTGTCATGGAATGCTTTGGTAAGAAATTAAAACACAAAGGATTGTTCTTTTGAAGAAGGGAGAAAAAAAGACTTGCATTTATGTAGCCTTTTCCATGATCACCAAGATTCTCAAATTACTTTATAGTCGCTGCTGAAATGTTTTTGAAATGTAGTCACTATTTAATGTAAAAAATTATGGCAGCTAATTTGCAAAGCAAGCTTGTACAAGCAGGAACATCATGATGACCAGATCATCATTTTAGTCATTTGATTAAGGGACATATATTGGTCAGAGCACCAAAAATAGCTGCCTCACTCTTTCTTTTCCACGAATTAGTGCCTCAAAATCTTTTACATCTCCAAGAGGGCAGATGGGACCTCAGTTTAATGCTTTATCCAAAAGAAAGGTCCTGTGAAAGTGCAGGACTACCTCAGTTATGCAGTGAAGCGTGCGCAAGTCCAGGTTACAGTTTTAAGAGTCAAAGCCAGGGATCTTACTTGTAGCCTGCGTAGCATTTGATGGAATTTATGCGATTGTCACTTAACAGCAATTAGGCTTTTCTGACTTTGGTTAGGATTACACGATTTTACTGCATATGACTAAATTTACCTGCCCGTTTAAAATAAAACTTAGAAAGTTAAGCTGTTTTCCCCCAATGTTTTTCATTATGAACCATATAAGGGTAGATTGTTTCCATTATGAGAAGAAAGTGACAAGATCGCAATTTAGACGAATAAGACAGTTAAGAGGATTTTAGATTTTGAATTTCTCTCTTCCCCCCGCCCCCCCCCCCCCCCCCGCTATAGATTTGGAATGAGAATTACCGTTTATGGAAAGTGTGTTCATACACACTGGAGGTGTATAATAATATCTCTGAACAGATTGATTAAAAGATATTGGTAAGATCGCGGTTGGGGTCTTGTGACACAGTGGTAGTCTCCCAACTTCTGAGCGAGAAAGCCTAGTTTTAAGTTTCATCTGTTCCAGAGATCTGTCATAAAACATGTAGGCAACAAAACAAAAGATAAAATCATGATGATCTGATTGTGGCCTCTACTTTTTTGTGTATTTCCCTTTGCCTTTTGACTTGTTTGTCAGTCAAGAAATAGTCTTTTTCAATCTTAAAAATGTTCAATGACCCTGACTCCACTGCTGTCTGAACAAGAGTAATCCAGAGATTCGAAAGCCTCTGAGAGAAAATATTTATCCTCATCTCTGTCATAATCAGGAGGTTCCTTATATGTAAACTGTGCCCATGGTTCTGGATTTTCCTACAAGGAGAAACATTGTTGCAGAATCTACCCTGTCAAGTCTCCTCAAAATTTGATATTCTTCAATAAGATCACTTTCATTTTTCTCGTTTGTAGTGACTATAGATCTAATCAACTCAAGCATCTTCTAAATATATTCCTAATTACCAGAAATCAACCTTGTGTGCCTTCGTGTTGTCATGAAGATAAGATTTTTAGAAGGAAGAGTCATTATTGCCTTACAGGTTTTTCTGGATAGCATAAAAATGACAAATGGATCAGTAAGTAAGAATCTGAAAGAGAGTCAGGAGAGAGATAGAGACAGATGCTTTCAGTTGACTGTACAGAACATGGATGGGAGCACATGCTTAGATTGAATAGATCACTGTAATGAAGATTAAACAGGGTTGGTTACCTAGCTTTAGTTAGTGGGAGAAATTTCTAGGGTGACTCTCATTATGAAAGTATGTTGGGGATGGGATGCTATCTACCTGAAAAAGGAAGCAAGCTCTCGAGCTGAGAATAGCTTTAGACTAGTTTTTCCAGAATGAGGAATCTATTTAAGAGACTATGCACAGTACCATTGTAATGTGAGTTTAACAGACATTTAGATATTGAATGGAGAACTTCTTCATTGTAGTTTAAAGTATGGTGCCTACAAAAATCTCTTAGTCAATGTTGCCTTTAATTTGTTTAAGTCTGAAGTAGAAATCTTGTCTTGTAATCTTTTTAGTCAGTCACTGAAAGTTAAAGTTTAATTTTTAAGTTATCGGTGACTGTAAGGATTATAACATTGTCCAGTCCTGTAACTCTCCTTCATCTTGCATTTTGGGTATCCACCTCTCCCATTGGCTGATCATTGAAGGTTGTATCTTCGGACACCTGGAATCTATGGCATCTATGGCATCCCTTAAAATAAGTTTTATTTTAAACGGGCAGGTAAATCTAGTCATATGCAGTAAAATCGTGTAATCCTAACCAAAGTCAGAAAAGCCTAATTGCTGTTAAGTGACAATCGCATAAATTCCATCAAATGCTACGCAGGCTATAAGGCTACGCAGGCTATAAACACTCCTCTGTTTTAGGCTACTCTTAAAATGCATCTGGAAAGTATTACATTTTTATTGATCCTTCTCAATATTCTGTCCTCTGACTTCATGTCCATTTTTGCCTGAATGCACTTCTCTGAAGCACCTTGGGATATTTACTACCTTAAAGGTGTTATACGTATGCCAGCTATCATCTTTCCTTATCCGAGGCACAGTAGCTCTTTGGATTGTGGGAGGAAAGCGCAGCGCCCAGAGGAAACCCACGCAGACATGGGAAAAACCTGCAAACTCCTCACAGTTACCCAAGGCTGAAATTGAATAAGGGACACCATCATTGGGGATTAGGGTATATGGTGGTGGATGTTTGTTGGTGACACTGGAAGTTGGGGCCATGAAATCAAGGGAGGGGAAGTGGTTTTGAGACTATAATAGCAAGTGAATGGAGGCTGAAGGGTTTAAAATCAATTGAGGCACAACATTTGCATCTCTGCTGGCTGACCCAGTTGCTTGGTGTTTGTTTGAAATACTCAAAACTCATTCTGGAAACTTCCCAGATCCGTCTCCCACAAGTTGTCCCAGGGAAAAGGCACAAAAGGCAAAGACAAAAGATTTAAGGGGTAATGGGCAGTCAAAATAAGTTACTCATTGCATAAAAAAAATTGGATCTCTGGTACTGAGCAGTGTTTGATACTCCGATTTGTGTGGTGCAGCAACCAAGGTGACTAACTGTCACATGTTTTAAGTTTGTCAGTACTGGGTTCTATGTACTTGTTATCTGACACTTAAAAAAAGAAACGGTAAATGTGGCTGATTTTCAGTTTATTCTCATGAATCCTGAACAATTAGTCTGTTGGAAAAGTGGTCAGCGAACAATTATGTAAAACATCCGAGTGATATCTTGCTTCCACACATGATGTGTAAACTGTGAAAAGTTATTTTTTGAGTTTGGTGGTGTGTGGCAGCCAGCTCACTTAAAAATCTCCTTGTGCTGGTTTATCCAGATTTGCAGTTGGAGTTATTTTGCCAATATAAATCAGGCCATATTATTTTATAACCTGTATTTTGTACAAAAATTACGTCAACCAAGAAAGGAACAACTGCTCTGAAAGACTGAAAAGATAAATGAAGAAATGTCTTTTGTCTTCTCCACCTGATATGTGGGTACATATTCCTTCTAACATTTGATCTGAGTTCAAAAAATGCACTCTTCAATCTGTTATACATTGTAACCCCATCAGTTCAGAAATGTGAAACGACCAGTTGTCCCAAAGTGTTTTTGAGCAGGCTGAGGAAACTCAGTCATTACTCAAGGTTCTGTGACAAATCATGAAATAGTGAATGTGATGATTTTTATAATAAATTCTAATAGCCATGCTTCAACCGAAGATTTAACAGCTTTTCATCATGACTTATTCTGGTTAATTCTGTGAAAAAAAAATCAGTTGGTAACATGTTTCAACTGTGATATTTCTTTTCCTTTCCTATCTACATGGATGCTTGTGTTGCTAATCATCATAAGATCCTATCTATTTTGGTGAGGATCTGGCTTCTCTGCCATGATTTTGTCATTTCCTTATCTCCTATACTAGGTACTTCAGCCTATTCTGTTCCTGCTGTGTTTCTGTTCTGTGTAAAATCTGCTGACCCATAATTTCCTGATTCAGTCCATGTTTGCTCAGCTCTCTGAAACTGCTAAATTCTGCATCCTCTTTATCAGTGACAACATTTCCTGATAATCTTATTGAACTTCCTGTTATTATTATAAATGGAGTTAATCTGGTCATTCTATTTGGTGTTGTCCAGAGTTTCAACATGATACTGGGTGATGGATTGGCCCATCCCCACCCTATCTCCTAAATGGCTTTAGCTAGTGTTTTCTTTGATGTCTTCTGCTCGACTATGCTTGAAGTCTGCAAGTGGTAGGGGATGTGAAACTTATGTTTTATCCTCAGCAATTTACACACTTCCTTAATCACTTGCCCTCTAAAATGTGTTCCCTGATCTGAAGCTATCTACAATGACATGCCTTAACTAGGGATTTTCTCTTTGACTGTTCCTTGAGCAACAGTTGTGGCTGAACAATTTCCTGTGAGATAGATTTCCACCGTTGCAAATAGTTAATGATGACTAAACAATAAATCTTGCCCTGTGCTGTGGGAGTTATCCAATGAAATATTTTTGTCCACTGCTGTTACCATGCATGTGATGGCAACTGGTATTATTGCTAGACAGTTAATCCAGCGACCCAGGTTCTGGAGACTTACGTTCGAATGCAGCCATGGCAGATTGTGGAATTTGAATTCAGGAGAAAGAAAATCTGAAATTAAGTGTCTAACGATGGTCATGAAACTAGTGTTGGGGATCAGGAAAAAACCCCACCTGAATCACTCATGTCCTTTAGGGAAGGAGACCGATGGTCATTACCTGACCTGTAAGTGACTCCAGACCCAGAGCAATTTGGTCAACTTTTACATGCCTTCTAGACAATTAGGTATGGGCAATAAATGCTAGTGTAGCCAGTGATGCCTCCTGTGAATGAGTAAGGAAAAAAAACTACTGTTCTGATAGTCCAACTGCAACCCATTAGATAACATCAATTTAGTTATCACGCACCTACAACCCCATTCTCATGCCTTCTGTTGCGTGGGTCCAAAGCCTTCCTTTAACAGTTTTAAGAATATTTCTATCTTGAGAACTGCATGTATGCTATCACTTTCGTTCTGCACAATCTGTTGCTGTCTTAGCTTTTTTTTGGGAGATGGGATGTTATATGTCTTTAATCAGTCTCCCCTTTACCCAGCTTTTCCATCTCCATTCCTTCATACTATCTGTCCCTTCGTGGAGCTTGTGATTTTTTTCACCTCAGGCCATGCTTTGAAATTATCTGGCATGATATTCCAGAGACAACCTTAACAGCTCCAAATCCAACCTCACCATCAAACCTACTAATAAGGAGGAGTGGGGGCGCAGTAGGGGTATGGCATATTGACCTCTACATTGCAGAGGCCAGGTGCCAACTCTCTGATACGTCCTCCTACCACCATCTTCTGAGAAAGAGAATTCCCAAGATTCACTGAGGAAAAAGTTTGCTTCTCATTTCAATTCCACATAGTCAACCCCTTATCCTCAAGCTGTGGCCCCTGGTCTAGGTGTCCTGTACAGAGGAAATAATCTCTCAGTGTCCTCTGTCAAGACCCTTCAGAATCTTGGACAGCTTCTCATTCCAGTGATCAATTTAATGAATGATCTCTGAACAGTCTGTGAAACAACTATATCCTTCCTTAGACATGGTGTCCAAAACTGCAGACTATTCCTAACATGATCTCCTTGAATTTGTGTCCAGTGGTTGCAAAATCTTTCTTATTCTTGTACTCCAATCCCCTTGGGGGGAGAAAATAACGACCAATATACCATTTATATTGGTTCCTGTACCATATATGCTAGCTTTCTGTTCTTGCTAACTTTCTGACTGAACACCAACATTTAAAAGTTTCGAGCATTGTAAAAACTAATTATGCTTTTCTGTTCTTATAATCAAAATATGATCTCAGTTCACCAAATTGTGGTTCCATTTTCCCACTTACTTAACCAGTTAGACTAACCTCTTTGCTGTCTTTGCCGCCACACTTAAGTTCTTACACAGCTTTAGATCATCAGCAAACTTGAATGCATTATTCCTGATTTTCTGGTCTAGGCCATGAATATATAAAAAGCTAGGGCCATGAAGCACTGCGCTAGTTACAGCTTACAAATTTGAAGCACCGTGTTTATCTCTATGCTACTTCCTACCTGCTAATCAAACCTCCATACACGCTAATGTATTACCCCTACTTCACAAACACTTATTTTGCAGTTTAGTATCATCCTTTTTTTGTGGTACCATTTTGAACGACCTTTACAAATTCAGCTATACTACATCTTCTAGTTTCTCCTTCTGTACCCTACTAGTTACATCCTTATAATAAATTTGTGGAACACTATTTCTTTTTCAAAGAAGTACTTTAACTCTGTCTGATCATACCATGATATTCTGCACATATTTTTTAAGGCTTCCGTAATAGTAGACCTCAACATTTCCTCCCTGACTGATGCCAGGCTAATTGGCTCATGCTTCTCTGTTTTCTCTTTCTCCCTTTTCTCTTGAAAAGCATTTGCCAACTTTGAATCCTCTCATACCTTTTGTCAGATTACGAAAGTAACACGGGGACTGTGGAATGTAATTGCTGCAATGTTTTTAGTCCCATCAGGAGGCCATCTAATGTTCAGTTAACAATATGCAGTTATTACATGTTCTGCATGTTTTTTGGTGTCAAAAATTGAATGTATTTTAGGCGGGGTTTCTGCTGGGTGGTCAAGTCTTAGCATAATCTCTAATCATGTACTTTTTGCTCAACTTGTATAGGCCAGTATTCTCTGTTTTATTATGCTTTGTCACATGGTGTAGGCATTCAAACTGACATGATTCGGACGTATGTTTTCAACAAAAACAAAAATTGCTGGTGAAACTCAGCCGGTCTGGCACCATCTTTGGGAAGAAAGCAGGGCTAACATTACGAATCCGGTGACTCTTCGGTGTAATTGGTGATGAGTTTCGCCAGTAACTTCTGTTTTTGTTTCAGATTTCTAGCTTCTGCAGTTTTTTAAAATTTTTATGTTTTCAATATGTAGACATGATATAAATAGTGGACTTGAATTATACTGTACATTTTATTTTATCTTGTGCACTTACCAATATTATATTTAATTTGTGAAGTCCCACATAATTGTGTAACACATCTTACCACCAATTCTCTGTCTGTTGCATTGTCTGCATTTCTTGTTTTCTCCTGGTTTATGTTTGTAACATCTAGCATTAAACAGTGACATTTCAGTTATTTTACATTTGTATTGTACAATTGCTTTCATTTTTTTGCAGTGTCAGAATAATCTAAACATTTCTTAGCATTAAAAATTGTACCTATTAGCTTTTTCGCAAGAAAAAGAGACTTAATAAATTGTTTTATTTTGATCTCTTCCCTAACTTAGTCTGTGGTTGTGAGTTCAAAACAAAAATTCCTTATTTTTTGCATCTAGGTTAGCGAGCTGACACTTAACAACTAGGATAACAAGCATGGGGCTGGATGAACACAGCAGGTCAAGCAGCATC
>JAHRHZ010000049.1:27166480-27200541 GCA_024137785.1 Ginglymostoma cirratum
AAGCAGCATCCTATGATGCTGCTTGACCTGCTGTGTTCATCCAGCCCCATGCTTGTTATCGCGGATTCTCCAGCATCTGCAGTACCTTTTATCACTTAACAACTAGGTCTTGGTTGATCCGGTCTTATCATCCACCTGTCTTTTAATGAAAGCAAAAAAAATTGTTGGCAATGCTCAGCAGGTCAGCTAGCAGCTGTGAAGTTAACATTTTAGTTTGAAATGTTAAACTATACGGTTAACTTCATGAAATTGCAAAATCAGAAGTAAAGGAGAAGGGGGATAGGGAAGAGTAAAGATTAAAATGGAAGGGCTGTGATGGGGGTGGAAGAAAATACGATTAAAATGGGGAAAAAAGGAATGACAGCAAAAGTTTTTTTTAAAAAAGAAAATCAGTGATAATAGAACAAGAATAGACAAAAAGTATGGGTGTGTGGTGCAGAGGCAGTGTCCCTACCCCTGGACTGAGACACCCAGGTTCAAGCTCCACCTGCTGTAGAGTTGTGTAATAACATCTCTGAGTGGGTTGATTAGAAAAGTAAAAGAGCTTTTATTGGCAGACATAAAAGCTTAGCATTTTTTGAGAAAATGGTCATGTATTAGCTAAATGTTGAATTTGGGGCACTGGGAGGATCCGATAACTGAATGGACCTCAATTTAACTTTGGCAGAAGGACCTCACACAGTGGTCTTTCCCCACTGCGATTTTGCGGCAGTAGCCCCAGGCACATCCCTCAGCACGTAGTTCTGGACCTTAGAATGCGCCAGGCTGCATCATTTGGTTGGGGTCACCTCCTTGTTTGTGAACTAACAAGTTTCAGGCATACCAAAGAGCATCTTTCACCAAGTTTCACCAAGCGTCTTTCCTCCAAACACAATTGATGTTTGTCTCAGTTTGCGCCCCAGGGAACAGATCATAGAGCACAGATACAGTCTTGTTCAAGTAAGAGAGGCCTTTGGTTTGTTTGGTTAGAGTTAAACTCCAGTGTTTGTTTGCTTTCTTGATATGCTACTTCACAGAACCAAACTGCGTTTGTGAGTTAGAAAGATATTTTAAAATGCATATTTTTGAAATAAAAAAGACTGAAGTGTTGAATTTGATAGTACATAATTAAAGCTAAGTTGAACTTCACCTTTGATTGTCCTCAACCACTGTTTCGGTGAGCCAGGAAGAAGTCACATTGGGAGTACAGTGGATAGCCAAAATGTCAAGTCACCAGAAATATTATGTTTTTATACGAAGTGCTGTTGTTCAGCAGGGTAATCACACAATCTATGTTTGGTCTCCCCAGTATCGAGGAGACTGTATCATAAGCAGCAAGTACAGTATGCTAAATTGAAAATAGTATAAACAAATTTTACTTTTACCATGCTGATAGTGATAACATACTGGCTGGTAAAGAATGTTTGGGGCCCTTGTTGATCTTCATTTTTTTACGTTGGTACAAAGGGACATAAGTTTATTAAGTGAATACAGAAATCTCTTTTGCAGTGGACATTTTTCCCATTTATGTCCATTAGGCCATTCACATGCAGAGAAACTTGTTCAAACTGAGCATTTCCACCTGGATTCTCTGATGTTGCTCTGAGTTTTTGGATTGAATGACCGATCGTAAGACTGAAAGGCAAAACAGGTAGAACAGCCAAAAGCTTTCCAATGCCAAAACACTTTGGGAAAGTAAAATTTACCAGCTAGATAATTTGCATTTCTATATTTTGCATCATCTTTAAAGTTGTATTTATACAGCACCTTTCATGTCACCTAGCCAGCCCAAAGTACTTTGCAATAAATGAAGCATTGGTCTATTTCTGTTATAATGTAGAAAGGTCCATTACCTGATTTTGTGCAAAGCAAGTTTTTCCAGGTCACAGTGTGGTAAATCTCCAAATAATTTGCTTTACAAATGTTGGCTCAGGGATAAATGTTGTTTAGAACTCAGGAAAACAAGCCCCAAGGAATGCCTATCACAAAGTATGTAATGAATGTAAGAACTCCTTTTCTGCTCAAATGTTTAATCACTTATTCGATGACAAGTACTGTTTTCCACATGCAAACCAGGCTACCTCTCTACACACTATTTGGCCATCACCCTTCTCTGGATGTGACCTGAACTAACTGGGCAAATGTTGACCCAAACCCACCTTGGATATGGGATTACCATTTCTAATTTCCAATTACACCAACCAGAAATAAATACGCAGAGACACTGAATGAGATTAGGTTTTCGCTGCTGTGCTTTGGGTTCAAACTGAAGCCCAGCAGTGGCATTGTTATCATATTACAAAGGTTAGGGATGCTGGTGAGAGAAGAATTAGGATGATTTTTTTTAATGATGGAGGTTATGCTGGCCTTGATTTTAGGACAATATATTGCATGAAGCCCACTTGTAGGGTTAATGTCAGGAACAAAAACAAAGTTGCTGGAAAAGCTCAGCAGGCCTGGCAGCTTCTGTGATGAAAAAACAGAGTTAATGTTTCGGGTCTGGTGACCCTTTAGTAGGGTTAGTGTGTTGCTCCTTTTAAAAACCTTTCATTGTTGAGCAGCTTCAGAACATAGAACAGTACAGTGGAGTACAGGCCCTTCGGCCCACGATGTTGTGCCGAACTTTTACCCGAAACCTAAGGTCTATCTAACCTCCACGCCAACCTTATACTATCATCCATATGCCTATGTAATAGCCGCTTAGGTGCCCCTAGTGAGGCCGACTCCTCTACCCTCTCCGGCAAGGCATTCCACGCCCCTACCACTCCTTGAGTAAAGAACCTACCTCTGATGTCTCCCCGATATCGACTTCCTCTCACTTTTAAAACTATGTCCCCTCGTAAAAGCTACCTCCACCCTAGGAAAAAGTCTCTGGCTGTCTACTCTATCCGTACCTCTGATCATTTTGTACACCTGTATCAAGTCACCTCTCATCCTTGGTTGTTCTAAAGAGAAAAGCAATACCCCTCTCAACCTTTCCTCATAACATCTTCCCTCCATTCCAGGCAACATCCTGGAAAATCTCCTCTGCACCTTTTCCAACGCTTCCACATCTTTCCTGAAATGAGGTGACCAGAACTGGATACAATACTCCAGATATGGCCGAACCAGGCTTTTGTACAGCTGGAGCATAACTTCATGGCTCTTGAACTCAATCCCTCTATTAATGACAGCTAACACACCATACGCCTTCTTAACAACTCTATCCACCTGGGTGGTAGCTTTCAGGGAATTGTGAACATGAACCCCAAGATCCCTCTGCTCCTCCACACTGCCAAGAATCTTTCTGTTAACCCTGTATTCTGCTTTCAAGTTTGTCCTTCCAAAATGAATCACCTCACACTTTTCAGGGTTAAATTCCATCTGCCAGTTCTCAGCCCAGCTCTGCATTCTATCAATGTCCCTTTGTAACCTAGAACAGCCCTCTGCACTATCCACAACTTGACTCACCTTTGTATCGTCCGCGAACTTGCTAATCCACCCTTCCACTCCTTCATCCAAATCATTTACAAAAATCACAAATAGAAGAGGACCCAGAACAGATCCTTGTGGTACACCACTCGTAACGGAGCACCATGTTGAATATTTTCTGTCCACTACCATCCTTTGTCTTCTAAGAGTCAGCCAATTCTGAATCCAATCTGCCACATTTCCCCCTATCCCATGCCTCCTTACCTTCTGCATGAGCCTACCATGGAGAACCTTATCAAATGCCTTACTTAAATCCATGTATACCACATCCACTGCTCCACCTTCATTCACGTGTTTGGTCACCTCTTCAAATAATTAATTGTCTTTGTCTTCTGAGTTTCCTCACAGCCATTATGATGACACATGCCAATCTGCAAAGAGCTGTGTCGATAGCTCTAGTTCCAGAAAAATGCAAGGGAACAATTCTAAACTGGTAATCTTGAAATTGCAAATGATAAATAATGCACTTTTATTTCTGGTCAAAGTAAGGTCTTGCATGTGCAACATGAGGCTTTTAAATTTGGTTTTACAGAAATGCTAGTTTCAACATTATTATATCTGTATTAAATTCTCTTGAAGGCAACAATTCTATTAGAGTTATAATTTCTGTGTTGTCAATTATTTTGTTTAGTTTGAATGTACATTGTTAAATTATGGGGCAATAATGCTTTCAGCATGTTAATTCAGGGGGTGTTAATTCAGGGCTTGTAATGGGCAAGCGTTACAGCTTCGCCGGTTGCTGGGGAAGGTGCCATGGGGCTGTGGAGGAGTGTTGGGGGTGAAGGAAAAGTGGACAAGTGTGTCTCGGAGGGAAGGGTCCCTGCGGAAGCGGACGAGGGAAGGGAGGGGAATATGTGTCTGGTGGTGGCATCTCGATGGGGGTGGCAGAAATAGCATGTGATGATTTCCTGGATGTGGATGCTGGTGGGATGGTAGGTAAGGACAAGGGGAACCCTATCATTGTTGCGGGAGGGGAGAGACGGGGTGAAGGTGGAAGTGCGGAGATGGGTCGGACCCAGTTGAGGGCCCTGTCGACAATGGTGCTGGGGACTCCTCAGTTGAGGAAGAAGGTGGACATTTTAGAGACTCCCTTGTCGAAGTTGGCCTCATCTGAACCTATGCAATGGAAATGGAGGAACTGAGAGAATGGGATGGAGTCTTTACAAGAAACGGAGTGTGAGGAAGTATAGTCCAGGTACCTGTGGGAGTCTGTGGGTTTATAGTGGATATTATGGAAAGTTGATTCCCAGAAATGGAAACAGAGATGTCAAGGAAGGGAAGGAAGGAGTTGGAGATACACCAGGTGAAAGTGAGGGCAGGGTGGAAATTGGAAGCGAAATCGATGAGTTTTTCCAATTCCAGATGAGAGAGGGAAGCAGCACCAATGATATCATCATCGATATATCAGAGGAAGAGTTGTGGGTGGGGGCTGGAATAGAACTGGAACAAAGAATGTTCCACGTATACCCCGAAGAGACAGGCATAACTGGGGTCCATGTGGGTGCCCACATCCACCCCTCTGACCTGAGGAAAATGAGAGGAGTTAAAAGAGAAGTTGTTGAGGGTGAGGACGAGCTCGGCTAAGCGGAAGAGGATTGTGGTGGGTGAGGACAGTTCAGGCCTTTGCTGCAGGAAGAAGCGGAGAGCCCTAAGAACATCCCAGTGGGGGATGGACTTGTGAAGGGATTGCATGTCTATGGTAAAGAGGAGGCGGCTGGGACCTGCAAACTAAAAATTTTGAAACTGTTGTAAAGCATCAGAGGAATCACAGGTCTATGTGGGCAGCAACCGGACAAGGCGAGAGAAGACTGAGTCAAGGTAGGAAGAGATGAGTTCTGTGGGGCAGGAACAGGCTGAAATAGGTCTGCATGGACAGTCTGTTTTTGGATTTTTGGAAGGAGGTAGAAGCGAACTGTGCGGGCTGATGGACTATCAGCTTGGAGGCAATGGGGCAGAGAGGTCATCAGATGAAGTGAGGTCAGTTACTGTAGTTAATACAATGGCCTGATATGTCATGGTGGCGTCATGATCCAGGGGAAGATAGGAGGAGGTTTCTGAGAGCTGGTGCTGAGCCTCTGCAGTGTAGAGGTTAGTAAGACAGACTACAACAGCACACTTATCAGCAGGCTTAATAACAGAGTCAGGGTTAGATCTGAGTGCAGTCAGTTCAGAGGGAGATAGGTTGGATTTGGTGAGGGGGGCAGAGAAATTGAGGTGTCCAATATCATGTCGACATTTCTCAGTGAACTGATCAAATGCAGGTAAAAGACCAGATGGAAGGAGAGTTTTGGAACTGGGAGAAGGGGTCTGTGGGATGGGGAGAGGACTCTTGTCCAAAGAAATGGACACGGAGGTGAAGACGGTGGAAGAAGAGTTTGACGTCATGTCGTGCCTGAAATTCAGTAAGGTGGGGACACAGAGGAATAAAGCTGAGACCTTTGCTGGGTACAGAACGTTCAGCATCGGAAAGCGGAGGGTTAGGTGGGATGGTGAATACCTGACAGGATGTGGAGTTGGGGGAGGGTATGGAGTCAGAGGGAAGGGGAGGAGAGAAAAGTTCCAGAGCGCCATTGGTATCTCAGAGCTGTTGCATCTTATGGGCCTTGATGCTTGAAAGGAAAAGGAAAAGTTTCTTGTTAGCACAGCGAATAAGCTGGAGGATGAAGAGGAACTGCGAGTGGTGCAGTCCTCACTTTCACCTGGTCTATCTCTGACTCCTCCCTCCCCTTCCTCGACATTTCTGTTTCCATTCCTGGGAATAGACTGGCCACTAATATCCACTACAAACCCATTGACTCACACAGCTACCTGGAGTATACGTCCTCACACTATGCTTCCTGTAAAGACTCCATCCTATTCTCTCAGTTCCTCTGTCTCCTTTGCAAATGTTCAGATGAGGCTAACTTTGACAAGAGACCCTCCAAAATGTCCACCTTTTTCCTCAACTGAGGATTCCCTGGCATCATTGTCGACAGGTCACTCAATCAGTTCCGACCCAACTTCCGTACTTCTGCCCTCACCCCTTCTCTTCCCTCCTGCAACAGTGATAGGGTTCCCCTTATCCTTGCCTACCATCCCACCAGCATCCACATCCAGAAGATCATCAGATGCCATTTTTGCCACTTCTGGTGGGATGCCACCACCAGACACACATTCCCCTTCCGTCCCTTGTCCGCCGCCTTTCACAGGGACTGTTCCCTCCGGGACATACTGATCCACTTTTTCTTCACCCCCAACACCCCTGCAATCGGCGAAGGTGTAACACCTGCCCATTTACCTCCTCCCTCCCCAGCATCCAAGGGCCTAAACATACTTCCCAGGTGAAGCAACACTTCACTTGCACTTCCCAGAATCTAGTCTACTGCATTCAAATGTCACAATGTGGTGTCCTCTAGATTTGGAGAAACAAAGCGTAGACTGGGTGACCGCTTCACCGAACATCTGCATTCTGCTTGCAAAAAAGATCTTGAGCTTCTAGTTGCCTGCTACTGTAACAGACCACCCTGTTCCCTAGCCATCATCTCTGTCTCAGGCTTGCTGTGGTGTTCCAGCGAAGCTTAGCACAAGCTGGAAGAACAACACCTCATTTTCCCCTTGGGGACCCTGCAGCCCTCCAGACTCAATATCGAGTTCAATAAATTTAGGGTCTAAACTCTCCCACGCCCTAGCACCCCCCCACCCCACATACCAGGCCTTGTTATCACACAGCTTGCCATTACACACTGCCCATTGTTAGTCACTAACAGTCCACATTAACAGCTATTCGCCCTCCTAGCCAGATTGTTATTAACTCCTTTGTCTATCCAACTGCTCTTCTCTCTCTTTTGGGCTCTATCCTTTATCCTATTGTTTACTCCGCACCCCATCCCCCTCCCTATCTTCTGCGTATAAACTGACATTTTCCTAGTTACCATCAGTTCTGAGGAAGACTCACCTGACCTGAAATGTTAACTCTGATATTTTTTCTTCATACCAGACCTGCTGGGCCTTTCCAGCAACTTCTGTTTTTGTTCTCTGATATACTGTTTAAATTGCCAGTGGAGACTTTGGTATTCTGCAGTGCCCATGATCTCATCAACTGCATCTTGTATAATTTATTCAGAGCTAGCCAACAGTCTTTAGTTTGGAGTTCATGACAAAAAAAAAATCATACTTCTGTGCTTAAAAGGAGAAAATCTGCCTGATCTTCAAAAAGCACAAGACCTTTGGGAAAGAACAGAGCTAATACAATTACAGGCTAGTGAGTGTGTCTCTTTGCCCTACTGAAATGCTAGCTTTAGTGAATTTAACAAGAATAAATGACTTTGTAAAAGAAATTCTGAGGATTGCTGACTTTTTTTGGCTCTGTTAAGTATTAATCTAAGATGACTGCTTTTGTAATCAGTGTGCTGGTAGCTGCATTGCCTCTAACAATAGTGTGTGTCTGGCAACTGCATGTCTGTTTCTGGTCTGCTTGTTCTATTCAAATGAATCAAGCCAATGGGCTCTATATTCAGCCACATTCTACCCCTGTCAGAATTCACAGTGCTGTATAAAACTGCAAAAGTCACATAAGGATAAGACAATTTTGTAAGAATAAAATCACTTGCTTACCAGTATGTACTCTCTAAGTTCCAAAGCAAGTGTAGAGAAGTCTCAACAAATGTTAACTATATCTTCCTAATTGATTAAAACATCTGCTTAGCATCTATGTGAAGCGTATGGAGTTTTCTAACAGTAATCTTCAATCCAATCAGGTAAAAGAGTGATATCAACCACGTTTACAATCTTAAAATTCCAAAACTAAGAAGCACAACCAGGCACATTCAAATAAAAATGTGTAACAATCTCCACTTTGGATTTTAAAAATCTGACAGTGTTGGTGGAAAATAAAACGTTTGGGTGAAAGCCAGAATCTCCACAGCACAGAGATTCTGGGGAAGGGTTCTATGGATCCTCCAGCAGAATACCTGGAACACAGATGTCCCTTCACCAGCTTCTTCACCTTGGTTTTTACAGGAGCAGAGGAATTAGGAGTGGAAAATAGGCAGTTCAGTCCTTTGAGCCAACTCTGCCATTTAACAGCTTGGCTTCCAAACTGTGTTGCCTCCAGCCCTGGGCCCTGACCCATCACACAGTCATACAGCACAGAAACAGACCCTTCTGTCTAACCAGTCCATGCTGACCATAATCACAAACTAAACTAGTCCCACTTGCCTGCGAGAGAGATAAAAGGTACTGCAGATGCTGGAGAATCTGAGATAACAAGGCGTGGGGCTGGATGAACACAACAGGCCAAGCAGCATCATAGGAGCAGGAAAACTTGACGTTTCGAGCCTAGACCCTTAAGGGTCTAGGCTCGAAACGTCAAGATTTCCTGCTCCTATGATGCTGCTTCACTTGCCTGCATTTGGCCCATATCCCTCTAAATCTTTCTTATTCATGTACTTATCTAAATGTCTTTAAACACTGTAACTGTAGCCACATCCACCACTTCCTCTGGAAGTTCATTCCACACATGAGCCACACGGTGGGGGGAGGGCGGGGGGCAAGGGGGTAGGGGGAGTTCCCCTCATGTCTTTTTGAAATCTTTCTCCTCTCACCATAAAATCATCGACCCTAGGGAAAAGACACCTGCCATTCACCTTATTAATGATATAGATGAAGGCATTAAAAGTAATATTAGCAACTTTGCTGATGACACAAAGCTCGGTGGCAGTGTGAAATGTGAGGAGGATGTTATGAGAAAACAGGGTGACTTGGACAGGCTAGGTGAGTGGGCGGATGCATGGCAGATGCAGTTTAGTGTGGACAAAAGTGAGGTTATCCACTTTGGTGGCAAGAACAGGAAGGCAGATTACTACCTAAATGGAGTCAGGTTAGGTAAAGGAGAAGTACAACGAGGTACGTCAGTCTATGAAAGTAAGCATGCAGGTACAGCAGGTAGTGAAGAAAGCTAATGGCATGCTGGCCTTCATAACAAGAGGAATTGAGTATAGGAGCAAAGAGGTCCTTCTGCAGCTGTACAGGGCCCTGGTGAGACAGCACCTGGAGTATTGAGTGTGGTTTTGGTCTCCAAATTTGAGGATGGACATTCTTGCTATTGAGGGAGTGCAGCGTAGGTTCACGAGGTTAATTCCCGGAATGGCGGGACTATCATATGTTGAAAGATTGGAGCGACTAGGCTTGAATAGACTTGAGTTTAGAAGGATGAGAGGGGATCTGATTGAGACGTATAAGATTATTAAGGGATTAGACACTCTGGAGGCAGGGAGCATGTTTCCGCTGATGGGTGAGTCCAGAACCAGAGGACACAGTTTTAAAAATAAGGGCTAGGCCATTTAGAACAGAGTTGAGGAAAAACTTCTTCACCCAGAGAGTGGTGGATATATGGAATGCTCTGCCCCAGAAGGCAGTGGAGGCCAAGTCTCTGGATACTTTCAAGAAAGAGATGGATAGAGCTCTTATAGATAATAGAATCAAGGGTTATGGGGATAAAGCAGGAACAGGATACTGATTGTGGATGATCAGCCATGATCATAATGAATGGTGGTGCTGGCTCGAAGGGCCGAATGGTCTACTCCTACACCTATTGTCTATTGTCTATCTCTTTCCCTCACGATTTTATAAACCTCTTTAAGATCACTCCTACACTCCAGTGAAACAAGTCCTAGTCTATCCAACCTCTCCTTATAACTCAAACCTTCCATTCCTGACAACATCCTGGTAAATCTCCTCTGAACCCTCCCCAGCTTAAAAATATCTTTCCTATAACAGGGCAACCAGAACTGGATACAGTACTCGAGAAGAGGCCTCACCAATGTCTTGTACATTCTCAATATTTTGTCCCAACTTCTGTGTTCAAAGGCCTGAGCAATGAAGACAAGCATGCTAAAAGCCTTCTTAACGACTCTGTCTACCTTTGATATAAACTTCAAAGAATTATATACTTGAGTCCCTTGGTCTCTCTGTTCTACAACAGTACCGAAGGCCCTACTTTTAATTATGTAAGTCCTGACCTTGTTTGTTTCACGAAAATGCAACACCTCGCATTTATCCAAATTAAACTGCAACTGCCATTCCCCAGCCCATTGACCCAATTGATCATGATCTCTTTGTAATCTTCGATACCTTCTTCACTGTCCACTACACTACCAATTTTGGTGTCATCCGCAAACTTACTAACCATGCCTTCTATGTTCTCAATTAAATCATTTATATAAATGACAAACAAAAGTGGACCCTGCACTGATTCCTGTGGAACACTGCTGATAACTGGCCTCCAGTACAAAAAACAACTCTCCACCATCAAATGCTTTGTCTCCTGCTGTTAAGCCAATTTTGTATCCAATTGGCAAGCTCACCCTGAATCTCATGTGATCTAACTTTACTAATTAGTCTACCATGCGGAACTTTGTCAAAAGCTTTACTAAAGTCCAACTAAACAAATATCTACCATTCTGCCTTCATCAATCTTCTTGATTATTTCCTCCAAAAAACCAATCAAGTTTCAGATGCACTTTCCCGTGCACAAAACTATGCTGATTATGCCTAACCATTCCTTGCTTCTCTAAATGCATATAATTCCTATCTTTCAGAATCGACTCCAACAAACTTACCCGCCACCAAAGTCAGACTCAAAGGTCTATAGGTCCCAGATTTCTCCTTGCATCCCTTCTTAGGTAAAGGCACAATATTTATCACTCTCTCGTCATCTGGCCCCTCACCTGTAATTATAGATGACACAAATATTTCTGCAAGGGGCCTGCAGTTTCCTTCCTAACTTGCCACGTAGTCATAGGTTTGGAAGTTGCTGTCTGAGAACCTTTGGCAAATTTCTACAGTAACCTTGCAGATAGTACAGTACTGTTACTGAGCATTGGTGATGGAGGAAATGGATGTTAATGGATGTGCTGCCAGTCAAGAAGACTGCTTTGCCCTGGAATGTTGAACTTCTTGAGTGTTGTTGGCACTACAGCAATCCAGACTAGGGGGGTTGGGGGAGGGGAGATTTTGAAGCTTGTGAAATCCACATTGATGCCATTGGGCTGCAGGGTTCCCAGGCTGAATATGACTTGCTGTTCCTGCAGCCTTCGGGTGGCATCACTGTGGCATTGCAGGAGGCCAAGGATGGACATGTCATCTGAGGAATGGGAGGGGGAGTTGAAATGGTTCGCGACTGGGAGGTGCAGTTGTTTGTTGCGAACTGAGCGCAGGTGTTCTGCAAAGCGGTCCCCAAGCCTCCGCTTGGTTTCCCCGATGTAGAGGAAGCCACAACGGGTACAGCGGATGCAGTATACCACATTGGCAGATGTGCAGGTGAACATCTGCCTGATGTGGAAAGTCTTCTTGGGGCCTGGGATTGGGGTGAGGGAGGAGGTGTGGGGGCAGGTGTAGCACTTCCTGCGGTTGCAGGGAAAAGTGCCGGGTGTGGTGGGGCTGGAGCCCAATGGCATCAATATGGATTTCACAAGCTTCAAAATCTCCCCTCCCCCAACCGCATCCCAAAACCAGCCCAGCTCATCTCCACCTCCCTAACCTGTTTTTCCTCTCACCTCAAGCTGCACCCCCATCTCCTATCTACTAACATCATCCCGTCCCCTTGACCTGTCCGTCCTCCCTGGACTGACCTATCTCCTCCCTACCCCACTACCTACACTCACCTTTACTGGCTCCATCCCCGCCTCTTCGACTTGTCTGCCTCCTCTCCACCTATCCTCTCCTCTATCCATCCTCTATCCACCTCCCCCTCTCTCCCTATTTATTTCAGAACCCTCTTCCCCTCCCCCATTTCTGATGAAGGGTTTAGGTCCGAAACGTCAAGTTTTCCTGCTCCTATGATGCTGCTTGACCTGCTGTGTTCATCCAGCCCCATGCTTGTTATCTCGGATTCTCCAGCATCTGCAGTACCTCTTATCTATGAGAAAAGCACAGCTAGTTCACCTGTAACACAATAGTTGCATTCTTGTGTGATCTCGTGCTAGAGAAAATCACGCTGTGGAAAATCGTCATAGGAAATCACGTTATAGGGAAATTACTATAGAAAATCGCTATAATGTGCAGTAGAAAGTTTGCGTTATGCAACAGCATCCACTATTCATCAATCACATTACAGCCAATTTGTGTTAATGAAATAAGCATTATAGCAGAACTACCTGCATTTAAGAAGATGGTTGCAGTAAAGACACCAAGGGTTATTTTTACATTCCAGGGTGAACCTAGAGCAAGGTTTTCTGAAAATCTCTGATAGGATTTTAGAGAGAGGCAAAAATATGATGGGGAGAGAATGTAATTTAACAGATGACAGATTTTTACTTGTATCTGATACAGATGTTGTTGTCCCTGACAGTTTTAAGTTATGACAGCTTGTGGACTACATTTGTGAACTTCCTTTAATGTGGTACTTAGTTTTCATGAATCACAAAATTATGAATTTTGCTTCTACAAGGACTGAACATTTGTGCATTGAATCACTTTCTGCCTTACATTTCCAGCTAAACAAATACAGGAGAGATAAGTACCTTCTGTCAGTTATTACTTGATGAAACTCTCTTTGCAGCCACTTTCAACTTTTTTGGTTGACTTCCAAGTATAAGCTCTAAACGAAACCTAGTTGTACAGCTGTTGCTGGTAAAGGGCAGTTGTTATTTGCAGATGGAATGCTTTTACTGTTTCTATCTTTAAGATTAAAAATTCTTGGATCAATGAGAAAATGTAACAGATTTAAGATAAATCGATTTTGGTGTACTCTGAAATAGAGTATAGAACAGTACAGCATAGGAACAGGCCCTTTGAGCCATCATGTCTGTGCTGACCACGATGTTATTCTAACCTAATTCCATCTGCCAGCACATGGTCGGTATCCCTTTTTATTCTCTGCTTGCCCATCTAAATGTGTCTTAAACTCTGTTATTGTGTCTGCTTCTACCGCTTTCCCTGGCAGTGCACTTTGCATTGAACTTCCCCCCTCTCACCTTTAAACCTATGCACCCTAGTATTTGATATTTCTGCCCTGGGAATGACATCCCAACTATCCACCCTATCTATACCACTCATAATTTTTTATACTTCTATCAGGTGGCATCGTGCAGCTCTGACACTTTAACAAAAACAAACATTGTTGCGATCTTTACAAAACTCAAGTTATATACTGTGTAGGCTGGAAACCTGAAATGCTGGAGCGCTGGAAATACTCAGCGGGGCTGGCTATGTCTTTGGAGACAGAAACTTAATGTTTCAAGTCAAATATGACTTGTAGAAAAGTGATGAATTTTATGCCAATGAAAGGGATTTAACTGTTTATTCGACACAAGATTTCTGCAGCACGTAACAAGCCTCTTCATTATGTTTTAAGTTTCAAAGTACAGAACAAAAGGAGCTTGCTGCTAATAGTTTATGAATAGTATGGGAGCCAAAAACCTTCCTGATATTGTCATTGTTTACTAGTTATACGCCTACAGAAGACAATTGGATATCCTTTTTATGTCAGCAGCTGGTGATTCAACTTTGTTCGTGTCCCATTTATTTACGTGTTTCCCCTCTGAATTTTATATGTTTAACTTAGATATCAGATTAATTACATGTGAAATCTGCCATATACACCCTCCTTCTCCTTCATCTTATTTCTCATTACTTTTGTCATCCAGGGGCTTCAGCTTCGTTTGCCCTACTTACCCCCCCATCATGGGAATGTACCTGCACTGAACCATCTTCACTTTAAAAGTAGCCCATTGTTCCATTACAGTTTTATCTGCATATGTTTCATTCTTATTTACTGAGTATAGGTCTGTGTTTGACTCATTGAAATAGAAGCTCCTCCAATTCAGTAGGTTTTACTGTAGGTTTTTTATTGTTCTTTCTCACATTTAATTTAAAACTTTTTATGTTCTGGTCAATATTTTTTAAATGTTCCCCTCCTGACACCTGATCCTCTCGAACCAGTGCATTCTCCAGAACCAGAATCAGCATTGCTTCCATCCTCACTGGTCAGTGAATTTCTACTGAACAGATTTCAAAACCTCCTTTGTCTTTACCATGATTTATTGTTTTCCTGGTCTGTGCTAGCGTAATTGAAGTCCCCGAATGGCATTACTGTATAATTCTTGCACCTGTCTATAATTCCATTGCAAATTTACTCCACTGTATCTCTCTCACTGATTAGTGTCCTATAGAATACACCTAGTTTTGTATTTGTACCTCTTTTTTGTTTCTTAACTCTAACCAGGTAGATTCTGCCCTTAACACCTCGATTGGTCAATTTGTCCTATGCAGTCATTAAGAATTAACTAGGTTATAGTCAGCCAAATTAAATAGACTCAGAATATCTCATGCCATTGGTTCGAGGAGGATTTGAACTAAGAAGTGAAATGATGAAATTGACCAATAACATACCTGATGACCCTTTCATTCTTTCCACCTCTTCCCACCCCTGCTCCCAGCCCAAAATCTGGAGATTATTCAGCCAATAATTGTGATCTTTAGGCACTGATTTCAAGGCTGTGATATGTGACAGCGTATGTAGGAGAGCATAGGTTAACAGTTCTCGAGACAGATGGAATTTCCTTTATTGCTGCTAATTCACAAAGCAATGGCTAGAAGAAGAAAACTGAAGCTGTGCATTGAAATGAATTCTTTGGTGCTGTGATATTTCACCTTCTGCCACTGTCTATTATTGCGTGCAGTTAAACAGATACTTTCAATATAGAATTAGCTCATTTTGGTACAAAGACAATATGTTTTATATTCTGAAGAAGTTCATAAAATAGAATATGAATAATTTTGCTCAGAATTTAATTCATGATTATTGTGACCAAATACACTGCAAACAGGTATGCCATTTTGGATACTGTTGTGGGGATAGCCTTGCAGGAGATTGCACTAGCAGCAGCCAGGTCTCTGGCATCACAACTGGTTCTGTTGTAGAGCAGAGTGGGGCAAAGTCCAGGCGAGCGATCGTAGTAGGTCACTCAATAGTCAGGGGCACAAACAGGTGTTTCTGTGGTTGTGAATGAGACTCTATGGTGGTGTGCTGCATCCCTGGTGCCAAGGTCCTGGATGTCTCTGAGTGGGTATAGGACATCTTGAAACAGGAGGAAAAAAGGCAGAAGTCATTGGCCACATTGGCAAAAATGACATAGGTAGGAAGAAAGAAGAGGTCCTGCGAAGACAATTCAAGGAGTTAGGTGGGGAACTAAAAAGCAGGACTACCAGGGCAGTAATCCTGAGATTACCACCCTGGTAGCCCTGAGACAACAAGGTGTAGAGCTGGATGAACACAGAAGGCCGAGCAGGAAAGCTGACGTTTCAGGCCTGGTAGTTCTGCTTGTTATGCTATGGGCTATGAGGCTAGGAACAGAGAGAGAATACACTTGAACTCGTGGCTACAGAGCTGGTGTAGGAGGGAGGGCTTTAGACATATGTATCATTGGGATGTGTTCTGGGAAAGGTGGAAACTGTACAAGAAGGACGAGTTGCACCTGAACTGGAAGGGCACCAATATCCTGGGCGGGAGGTTTGCTAGAGCTCTTCGGGAGCGTTTAAACTAGTGTGTTAGGGGGATGGGTCTTATTGACTGGGACTCCCTTAAAGCAGGGGCTCAGATGGACAGCCAGTTGTTAGACGTGTCCAGGAGGGCTTTTTGAGACTGTATGTTGACAGTCCAACCAGAGAGGAGGCCATACTAGACTTGGTACTGGGGAATGATCCAGGACAGGTGATTTTTTTTTTTAGTAGGAGAGCATTTTGGGTTGAGTGACCATAACGCCATAAGATTTTGAGTAGTCATGGACAAGGACAAGAGTGGCCCTCGGGTGAGGGTGCTCAGTTAGACAAGGGTCAATTACATCCAAATTAGACAGGAACTGGTGAATGTGGATTGCCAGCAGTTATGGCATGTGCAAGGCTTTTAAAGACCAGTTAATTAAAGTGCAGGATATGCATGTCCCTGCAAAACTGAAGGATAGGAATGGCAGGAATCAGGAACCATGGATGACAAGAGAAATTGTAAGCTTAGTCAAAAGGAAAAAGGAAGCATACGACAGGTCTAGGCAGCTACAAACTGACAAAGCCTTTGAGAAGTACAGAGAAACTAGGAAGGAACTTAAACACGGAATTAGGAAGGCTAAAAGGGGCCATGAAATATCTTTAGCAAACAGGGTCAAGGAGAATCCCAAGGCTTTCATGTATATAATAGAAGAAAGAAGGTAGCAAGGGAAAGAGTAGGCCCACTCAAGGACAAAGGAGGGAAGTTATGCGTGGAGTCACAGGAAGTGGGGGAGATCCTTAATGAGTACTTTGTATCAGTATTCCCAAGGAGCAGGACATGACTGATGTTGTGGTCAGGAATGAGTGTGTGAATACTCTAGAGAATGTCAGTATGTTGTAGGAGGAAGTTTTGGGTATCCATAATTGTGTTAATGTAGACAGGCCCCCAGGACCACATGGGATCTATCCCAGATTACTGTGAGAGGCAAAGTAAGAAATAGCTGGGGCATTAGCAGATATCTTCATATGCTCTTTGACCACAGACAAAGTTCCAGAGGACTGGAGATTAACCAATGTTGTTCCCTTGTTTAAGAAAGGAAGCAGGCATAATCCAGGAAATTATAGGCCCGGAGACCCTGACGACTGTGGTGGCGAAGCTCTTGAAGAAGATACTGAGGGACAAATTATGTACATTTGGAAGCAAATGGTCTAGTACGTGACAAGCAACATGGTTTTGTACAGGGAAGGTCATGTTTCATCAACTTGATTGAATTTTTTGAAGAGATGACAAAGATAATTGATGAGGGAAGGGCTGTGGATGTAGTTTATATGGACTTTGGTAAGACATTTGATAAAGTCCTACATGGTAGGTTGGTACAAAAACTAAAATCACATAGGATTTGGGTGGGCTGGCTAGGTGGATACAAAACTGGCTTGGTCATAGAAGACAGAGGGTAGCGGTGGAAAGATGTTTTTCAGAATGGAGACTGGTAACTAGTGGTGTTACATAGGGATCAGTTTTAGGTCCTCTGTTGTTTATACTACATATGAATAAGCTGGAGGTAAATGTGAGTAGTCTGATTAGCAAGTTTGCAGCTGTCATGATGATTGGTGGAGTTGCTGATAGTGCCAACCATTGTGAAAGGATACAACAGGATATAGATGGATTGGAGACTTGGGCACAGAAATGGCTGATGGAGTTTAATCCAGACAAATGCAAGCGATGCATTTTGTAGGATCAAATTTAGGTGTGAATTATACCATAATTGACAGAACCCTTAGGAACATCAACATTCAGGCAGATCTGTGTGTGCAGGTCCACAGTTCCCTAAAAGTGACAATATAGGTGGCCAAGGTGATTAAGAAAGCATATGACATGCTTGCCTTTGTCAGCTGGGGCATGGAGCACAAGAGGCGGCAAACCATTTTACAGCTGTATAAAACTCTTGTTAGGCCATATTTGGATTATTTTGTGCAGTTTTGATCGCCACACTACCAGAATAACGTGAAAGCTTTGGAGAGAGTACAGAGAAGGTTCAGCAGGATGTTGCGTGGTCTCGATGGCCTTGGCTATTAGGAATGGCTAAAAAGACTAGGATCGTTTTCACTGGAAAGACAGCAGCTGAGATGAGATCTGATAGAGATCTGCAAAATTATGAGAGACATAGATAGAGTGGATAGTCAGAGGCTTTTTCCCAGGGTTGAAGTTCCACAGATTCAAGGTGAGAGGGGGAAGTTTTTCACGCAGAGCATGGTATGAGCCTGGAATGCACTGCTAGAAGAGGTGGTGGGAGTGGGAACGTTGGTATAATTCAACATTTTAAGAGGCATCTGGATGGTTACATGAATCGGAGGGACTAGAGGGATACAGACCGAATAAGGGCAGAAGCTTCGTTTTATTTATTAGTTCAGGGCATGATGATCAGCTCAGGCTTGGGGGGCTGAAGGGCCTGCTCCTGTGTTGTACTTCTTTTTTGTTCTTTATGATCTTTTACATAAGCTTTTTTTTTCATTTGTAATAGTAGTTTATTGTTACATGTATTTATGAAAATACAATAAAATATATGTAAGTTGCCATAAGCCAGTGCCATATTAATTACATAAATTGTAAAAAGAAATAAATCATATAAAGTTAGGACAGATTACATTTTTGGTTCCATACATGGCCTCTTGATTTCTTAAGTGGGCAGTGGGATGCCACCACACTCTGCAGCCGCCAAACTGTGCCCTGAGCATGCAACACAAAGGAGGAAGCACGCTGAAGCAGCCCCCCACATCACTGACCAAACCCAGAATGTCACCTCTGCCAACGCCACGTCATTGCCACTGCTACTCCAGCTGCTGCCATAGGCAGGAGTCTGTCCCAGCTTTCAAGCACTGGGACCCAACTCAACTTCTGAGAACTAATTGACCATCTAAATGAACTCCCAAGGACCGAGAGATCGTTCACTCTTGCAGATGCTGCCAAAACATCAGAGGAAAACTATGGACCCCAATTAAGAGGCAGTAGGGTAGGAGGTACTTAGGCTTTTGGTCCATCTGCTCCCTCTCACATGACTGACCAAGTCCGTCTTTCTTTTCCTTTTATTTACTTTTTCATCTAACTTTTGAATAAAGTTAATTTTTTCTTCCTTCTGCGGCTGCGGTGGTGAGGAGAGGTTGTGGGGAGCTGTTGAGTGGCAGATCTGGTCCATTCCTCATAACCATGGTGGTTGCAGGTTGTGCATCTGTTGCAGTGTCAATGATTTGGGTTCTGTTCCAGGTCCTTCGTCATATTGTGAAAAGATTTAATGTTCTGGATACTTGCGCTGTTCATTGTGCACTGTCTTTTCAATTAGATTGAGTTGAGCATATAATTTTGTCACAGGCATTGTCAAACATAACTGATAGTTAACAAAGATAACTCCAATGTCTGAGAGTATGATTACACCATGTACAAGAACACTTCTATTTTTAAGAAGATTTTTTGGCTCACTGTGATTGTTAAGATATTGGCACACTCTTCTGGCCTCTCACTGATCGGCATGTAGCCGTTGCTAATTCTGAAACTCAACTATTTTTCTTCGGTGTAGGTGGGTGTATATTAAAAATAGCATTATTTTTATTAGAGTTTTCATGTAGTTTGGGTTTCAGTGCTGCTCTTTGTCATTATATTCTCTTATTTAATGGTTCGTTTTGTATAATCAATATCAAGAGATGCTTCTCCCTAAGCTGTGTTATTTCTTGCAGACAGGTCCATGTAGTTTTTTCCAGAAAAAATGCATTTATTAAGATCATCACTATCCTGTGGACATTTTAGACATGTGATACATAACTAATAATTAGAATATTTTTCTGTCAATTGATTTATGGATTATGGTTATTTTTCAATTTCAAATGGACCTCTAAACTGCAAGAACACCTGTTTGTGAATGAGGATATTAAGTTTAATTCCCTGATGAGGTTTACAGGTAACTACCCAATTTTTAATAATCCTAGTACGCTTGAAATGTGAAATTGGCATTCCTTTAACAATTTATATTTCTCATTAGATTATATTAATCTATTCGTTTGTTTGCTCTGTTTGCATATAATTAGAAATAGTAGCAGGAGTAGACAATTCAGCCACTGAAGGCTGCCCAACCGTTTCATAAAATTGTACCTAATCCTATTCTGACCTTAACACCACCTTCCTACCTGCCATCATTACCTTTAACTATTGTTAATTAAAAAAACCTAACTTGGCTTTGAATAAATTCATTTACACAGCCTCCACTGCTCTCTGTAGAAGGTAATTTCTGTAAGGAAGAAATTCCTCTTCATCTCTCTCTCTCTCTCTCTTTCTTAATATGAAGACCTCTTATATTGAAACAATGCCCCCTTGTTCTAGATGCCCCTGGATGAGGTAACATCCTCGCAGCATCTATCCTGTTAAACCCCATCAGAATCCTACCTATCGCAATAAGTCCACTTCTCATTCTACTAAACTCCAATGAATATAGGTCCAAACTTTCTTCATAAGGCAACCCTTTCACCACAGAAATCAGTTTAATAAAGTTTCTCTGAACTACTTCTAATGCCAGTACAGTAAACATTTTATTATCCAGCACCTTGGGGACCAGGAGTGTGCTGATTGATCAACGACTCCAGATAATCCAGAGTTCCACACTAACAAAGTAAAAACTCATACTAAGTTATAAAAATGTAGTGCAGAGGGTATACACATCACTGTTATACTGTATTTACATCATAAGTCACTTAAATAAAAATGCAACTTTGCCTTAAATAAAACTTGCACTCAACTGACTACTTAGTCATTGCAGTAAATCACATTATTTGAGGAGAGATTAACTCCAAATTGAATCAAAAGTTGGTATTTTGTGTGGCCATTTAATTAGATAACAAGTAAGTTTACATCAAGTTAAATAAATTTTAAAAATTGTAATAATTGGACAGAATAATACAGTAACCTTTGCTCCATTTGAGATATATAATTTTTGCCAGTTTATCTAGAGTGCCAATTCATGAGGTTCTGGTTAAAACAAAGTATGCTGTATAACCCCTCCTAAGAAAAGAGATCAAATTTTACCAAGTATTCTAACTGCAACCTCCCCAGTGCCCTGGACAGTTTTAACAAAACTATCCTATTTTTATACTCCATTGCCCTTGAATTAAAAAACAATATTCCATCTGACTGCACAATTAATTGCTGTACCTGCGCACTAACATTTTGTGATTCATGAGCATGGATATCCACGTCCCTTTGTTCTGCAGCGTTCTGTCGGCTCCTTTTAAATACTCTTCTGTTTTTGTGTTCTGTTTTTGGTATGTTGCCTCACTAGCTTTATGGTCAATGATGTCCCAGAGCAGCAACAAGGCATTCTGGAGGGAGAGAGTGAACAGTTAATGTTCTTGGTACACATTGGCACAGATTTTGTAAGTCTAAAACGAAAAGGACAAAGTCCTAAAAGTAGAATATAGGGAGTTCAGAAGTAAGTTTGAAAAATAGGACTTCAAAGACTGTGATCTCAGGATTACTATTAGTTCCACGTACTTATCAGAGTAGAAATAGCAGGATATATTAGATGAATATATGGCTAAAGAAATGGTGCACGGAGAGGGTTTCAGATTACTGGGGCAGGTGGGACCAGTACAAATTGGATGGAAAATAACCTGGATAGTACCGGTACTGCTGCCTTGGGGAGTATTGGCTAGAGCGGTTCAGGACGCTTTTAACTAAAATGGCAGAGGGATGAGAACCTATACAAGAGCCAGTGGAAGGGGAATCAAGGACAAGAGCAAAAGATGGAAGAATAAATTTTTAAAAAATTATAGGCGGAGAAATCAAGGGCTAGGATCAAACAAGGCCACAGTGAAAAATAATGAGAACACGACACATTTTTAAAAAAGGACGGGCCTTCAACTCGAGAACAGGCCATCTTAGAGTGAATATTATATAACGAGAAAAGAAAAATTGGCAATCTGGTAGCGTACGAACCTTGGGGATGAGTGACCATAATATGTTGGAATTCTTCATCGAGATGTAAATTGACTAGGGTCCTCGATGTAAATAGTGGAAACCACAATGGTATGACGCCTGAGTTGGCTATGATGGATTGGGGAATGTTACTTAAAGGGATGATGGTGGAAAAACAGTGGAAAACATTCAAAGAACACATGGGTGAACTGCAACATTTGTCCATTCCTTCCCAGTGCAAAAGTAAATCGGGGAAGGTAACAAATAGTGGCTTACAAGGGAAATTGGAGAGAGTATTAGGCCCAAGGAAGAGGCATACAAATTGGTCAGAACAAACAACAGACCTTAGGAGTGGGGGCAGTGTAGCATTCAAATAAGGAGGACAAAGAGATTGTTTAAGAGAGGAGGAAATAGAGTATGAGAGTAAGCTTGCGGGAAAGAGAAAAATTGACTGTGACAGTTTCTATAGCCACTAAAGACAAAACGATTGCTGAAGACAAATTTAAGTTCTTTCCAGTCGGTAATTTATGATGGGGATGAAATAAATGGCTAACCAGTTAAATATATACATTGGTTCTTTGTCCACAAAGGAGGACACAAATAATGCACCAGCAAAGTTGGGGAACACAGGGTTTAGTGAAAGGGCTGAACTGAATGAATTCAGTATCAGTAGGGCAATGGTGTTAGGCAAATTGATGGGATTTGAGGATGCTAAATCCTGACGGCATGATAATCTACGTCCCAGAGTACTTAAGGTAGTGGCCCTAGAAATATGGATGTATCTGGTGATCATCTTCTAAGATTCTATCGACTCTGTAACCCTCCTATTTAAAAAGTGAGGTAGAGAGAAAGCTGGAAATTATGGAATAAGTCAGCCTGATGTTGGTAGTGGGGAAAATGCTGAAGTCTATTGTTAAAGATTTAGAAGCAGAATACTTGGGAAAACAGTTGCAGTTTTGGACAGAGTCAACATGGATTTACAAAAGGCAAATCGTGAAGATGACATAAAGCTGAGTGGGAGGGTGAGCTGAGATGTAGATGCAGAGATGGTTCAGTGTGATTTGGACAAGCTAAGTAAGTGGGAAAATGCATGGCAGATGAAGTATCATGAGGATAAATGTGAGGTCGCACATCACTTTGGTACGAAAAATAGGAAGGCAGATTATTATCTGAATTATCTATAAATCAAAGAGGAAAGTGCAACGAAACTTGAGTGTCTTCATACACCAGTCACTGAAGCATACAGGGTGCAGCAAGTGATATGTTGATCTTCAAAGCAAGAGGATTCAAGTACAGGAGCAGGGCTTTCTTGCTGCAATTATCCAGAGCCTTAGTGACACCACACCTGGAATATTGTGTGCAGTTTTGGTCTTCGTATATGAGGAAGGATGTTTTGGCTCTAGAGTATAGCAAAGGCTTACCAGACTGATTTGTGGTATGGCAGGATTGACTGAGGTAAGGTTGAATTGTTTGCGCACTGGCGTTCAGAAGAAATTGATTAAGTTCCAGTAGCACCGGGCAGGATAAATGCTGGGACAATGTTCTGATGGAAGGTAAGTGCAGACCAGGGGTCACAGTTTGAAGATACAGCATAAACCATTTAGGATTGAGATGAGGCAAAATTTCTTCACTTAGTGTGTGGTAAGCCTGTGGAATTTGTTACTATAGAAAGTGGTCAAGGCTAAAACATTGTATGATTTAAAGAAGAATTTGGGTGTAGCACTTGGGGCTAAAGGGATCAAATGATATGGGAAAGCATGAACAGGCTGTTAAGTGTGATAATCAGCCACGATCATGCTGAATGGTCTGTTTCTGCTTCTACATCTTACCGTCTAATTAATGAAGATTAAACAATGCACCTCAAACCCCAAACATACACCCACTCAACCATTATTAAGGCAGACAAAAGGCAAATATTTTAACACATACATGGAGTAGCTAAGAATACGCAAGATGCTGTATTGAATACGGTCTGAAGGATTCATGAAACCTCATCAAATGATGAAGTAGGTGACACATATATTAATTAAGGGCTAAGTGGGTGTCAACTGGTTGTATAAATGTTGGGAGCTTGTGTGGGTATGAACTTAATGGACTATGGTTAATTGAAATAAAACCTACACAAGAAGTCGCCAAAATGGTGACGGAGTAGGACTCCGCAGCCAGAGTTCGTGCGTTCCGTCCAACCGTCCTCAGGCAGCATTGGCAATGTCCGCGGTGAAAGCCAGTCTGGACTCCCAGCCTCAGAGTGGCCTCAAAGTCCCGGCCTCAATGTGGACTTGGACTCCTGGCCTCGAGGTGAAGCCCAACATGGTGTGTGTTGGAAGAAATGTTATTCAGAACTCTTAGTTCTGTAGCTTTCTAATTTATTGCTGAACTTTTTATTTCTTTATTTTTCTCTTTCTTTCCCCCTAAGAATTTGTACTTAAGAATATGTACCTAGTTACCTTGGTACCTAAGATGACACCATAAGTGGTGTCTTGTAAACTTTTCACTGTACTCATGTAAGTACATGTGACGCTAAAGCTAATTCTTGTAAAATTCTTGTAAATGTGGACTTGGACTCTCTTCAAAAATATGTATCTTCAAGTTTGTAATGTACATGGTAAATAAAAGTTCTGAATGTCAGAAGTCCAGACCATAAGGTGGAAAGTTGTTCTCCTCACAGTCCTTTTGACTTTTGCAATGATTAAACAATTGTCCCTTGTTTAATGGTTGACCAAGTGAACTTTGGTATTTTCTTGTATGAATTTTTTCTTGAAAGGTTTTTGTGGGTTTTTTTTCACATTCTTCCACATATAGAGAGTAAGGTTGAGGCTTTCTGAATGTAGAAGTTGTTCTAAAGGACTCTGTTATAAAGTAACTCAACCAAAACCAACAACCTGTTGTCAGGCAGAATTTCCCTACTCAAAAGATTCTTCGTGCCATCCAGTCTGAAATTCTGTGTTTTACAGTTTCCAAAAACCAACGTTGCACAGCTCAACACTATGAAACACTTGCTTTTCAATTTGCAAAACTCTCCTGGTTTTTCAGTTCTAGCAGTCCAAATTCCATTTCAGTTTAGAGTTCCAAAAAAAAGCAAAATATGTGGTCTGTCATGTACGAATAATTCTGAAGGTTTTGTTCTTCCTTTTTAAAAATTCTTTTACAGATCTGCATCATTGACTGAGTCAGAATTTGTTGTCCATCCCTAACTGCCCTTGTGAAGGTGATAGTGAGTTTCCACCTTGAACCGCTTGAGTCCATGTAGTATAGGTACACCCACAATGACATTGGGAAGGAAATTACAGATTTTTGATCTAACAGCAACAAAGGAATAGTGCTATAGCTCCAAGTCAGGATGATGTATGACTTGATGGAAATTTTGATTAAAAATTCCTCAGTTGTAAAAGAATAGGTTAATGTTAGCCCAGACAACTTATGTGCCTGAGGAATGCTTAATATTTGTTATAAGTCAGTCGTAATTAATGTTTCTTTATTTCTTCAATGTTATGATAGCCACACCTAGTTTCTTACAAGTTATCATTCACACTGCCAAATGAGGTAAAGCATCCTGTTTGAGGCAAGCTCACGCCATTTCCTGCATGCCTTAATGGAAGACCAATTTTTTTAAACTACGGCCCTTAGTTATGGAATCCCCCACTAGGGAGAGAATCCGATTAGAATCTTCCATGTCTCAATAAAATTACTTTTCATTTTTCTAAACTCTAATTAGTATGGTCTCAATGAACTCCACCTTTCCTCATAAGACAATCTCTTCATCCTAAGAATCATCTTAGATGGTGGTCATTGGAGTCATAGAGTCATACAGCACAGAAATAAACGCTTCAGTCCAAATCGTTCATGCTGGCCAAGTTTCCCAAGCAAACCAATTCCACTTGCTTCTGTTTGGACCATATCCCCCTAAACCTTTCCTATTTTGTGTACCTATCCAAATGTTTTTTAGATGTTGTAACTCTACCTGGGTGGTATTTTAATATTTGGAAGTAGGTGTACTGTTGGGCCTGTGGTAGCCCTGTTCATGAGTCACTGAGCTTTTGGGATCTTCTATGAATATATATGAATCATGGAGGTAATTTGTTTGACATAATTGCTACTCTGAAATGTCTGGGAATCTGTATATTCCCTTTGACGGTTTGGGAGTTAGTTTTAGTATTATGATTTGACAGTGTATTGTTGACAACAGCATTATTGAGCACCCACTAATCAGTTTGTTTTTTATCTATTTTTTATTTTCAAGATGTAGGCTTCTTATTAAGTAACACCTGTTACTTGCATATAAACATACAACTTAGGAACATAGCTAGGCTATTCGGTCCACCCAGCCTGTTCTGCCAATCAATAAGATCATGACTTAGGTAAGGTAAGGGCATTAGTCTATCTCTATCTTAAAAATATTCAATGACCCTACCTCCACTGCCTTCTGAGGCAGAGTTCCAAAGTTGCACAATCCATTAAGGAAAAAGAATTTACCTCATCCCTGTGTGAAAGGAGCAAGCTCAATTTTAAAATAGATTGGAATCATCCAAAAGAGGAAGCATCCACCTGGTCAAGGCTATTCAAGATCTTAAACCTCAACAAAATTGTTCTTTGCTCTTCTGAACTCTAGTGAAAAGAAGCCTAACCTGTATGATCTTTTCTGAAAAGACAACCCACTCATTCTGCATATCTACCATGCAAGCCTCTTCCACTACCTCCAAGGCATTTATATTCTTTGTTGAAGATCAAACTGCAGAGAGTATTTGAGATATGGTCTCACCAAAGCCCTATATAACTGAAGCATATCCTTTTATGTTTGACTGTCTTGTAATGAGGATACCATTCCATTTACGTCCTTAATAAATTGCTGTAACTGTGTGCTTTTTGTGACTGATGCACTAGAATACCCAGGTCGTCCTACACCTTGAAATCCTGAAGTTGTTCTTTTAAATGATACTCTACTTTTTCATTCTTCCTGCTGAAGTGAACAACTTCAGATGTTCTGCCAGACTTTGGCCACTCACTTAACCTACTTGTATCAACCTGTATCCTTGTTAGGTTGGCTTCACACTATACTTTCTGACCTTTCTTTGTATCTGTAAATTTTATCACGATGCCTTCAATCCTTTCATCTGAGTCATTGACATGAATTATAAAGTGTTCTATGGGACCTAACTCATCATATCCTACAAATCTGAAAAAGACCGACTTAATGATTGTCTCTGATTTTTTGGATGCAAGAAAACAATCCTCCAAGTATGCTCCCTTCGATATCGTGACCTCTGGGTTTATGAAGTAGCCATTTATTTGGAATCTTGTCTAAGGCCTTATGGAAATCGTAGTACAGAACATCATTAAGCACCTCTTTACTTGCTACCCCCTCCCTTCTCCTTCCAAATGCCCATGGTTGATTGGTCATGCTGAAAGAGTGTCAGCTTCCTTTTAATGCCTGGTACATCACACCTGAGCTCATCTGGGTCACCAGATGACAATCAGTGATGGAAAACATTATTCCTATCTGTGCCCACTAAACTGAGAAGAGCCAAAGCCAATTGTAGCTCCTCGCCTATTACCTAGTGGAGAATAGGTTTAAAATAGTAAGGATCACATTTAAATCATGTGTTGGACAACAAATGTGTTGATTGACACATTTGGGGCAATATTAAGAAGATTATTAATTATGTAATGGGGAATCATAGACCAGATGTTCCCACTTGATGGGGTGGGCCGGACAAGCAGGTGCAAGGAGCACCTATTTCAGGGGTCCTGCTGCACTGGGTGGCAGCAGTGGAGCAAGAGGGGACAAGATGCCCGACCAGGAAGGAAGCAAAAAGAAACCATTGAAACAGCCTTAAAAATCAAACAAGAAAATGGATGAGAATAATTTTGCTTTCAAACAGAAGGAGGAGGTCAGGCAGAAAAAAAACTTGAAGGAGATGAAAGCAAAAGCTGCAGGCAAAGGACCAGTCAGTTCTGAAAGCACTGCAAAGTCA
The DNA here is from genome assembly GCA_024137785.1 of Ginglymostoma cirratum. Classification (NCBI taxonomy): domain Eukaryota; kingdom Metazoa; phylum Chordata; class Chondrichthyes; order Orectolobiformes; family Ginglymostomatidae; genus Ginglymostoma; species Ginglymostoma cirratum. The sequence continues at coordinate 27,194,321 of JAHRHZ010000049.1, forward strand.
GGCAGGAAGTAACGGGGAACACTGGAATGTCTAAGCAAACTGTGCTAATGTTGCATCACTTCTGTATCTCCAGATGACATAGGATTAATGTGCAGTCTTCTTTTGTCATCTTCTGTTTATATTTCTGCCTTACCTGTAAATTGTATATTTGTTTAAAATGCCAATAAATTATTTTTCCTGTTTTCCAAATTAAATGGCAAAACAGCTAGTGCCTTGTGCCACACTGATAAACCCTCTATCTCTGTACCTGACTACCTTGATTCAGATCCATGTCGTGGGCTGTCTCATAACACGTCTGAACAGGTTGATTTTCGAGCTCTTGTGGTGCAATGGTGATATCCCTACCTAGAGCCAGGAGGCCCAAGTTCAAGCCCCACCTGTTCCAGAAGTGTGTCATGACATCTTTGAGCAGGGTGATTAGAAAATAGGTTTATAAAAAAGGGGCAATAATTATCGAATAGACACAAGTAAGTCCAATAGTCAATTAAGGATAAACTAATTTATCCAGAGCATATATTTACCTGGAAAGAATTGTTGAGGAAAGTAGCATAAATCCATTTTAAAGGGAGCTGGATAACTACAAAGTAAAGGGGGAAAAAATCAAAAGATATGGTGATGGTGAACTGTCTCTTCTCAAACCTTTCTTAAGTTGAGAGACCCTGGTGTGTTTCTCTACTGTTCACGTTTAGAAATGATGAATTCTTAGAAATTTGTGTTTGCTGTGGTAGGATGTTGAAATAATTTGTAAATGCACTCATTCCCACTAGGGGGTGCCATGCCATTAGTAATTCAGTTCGGCAATGTAACACAATGAAACATTTTTTTAAAAGAAGGAATATACTGTATGTTGCATGACGTAAGTATGGGACATAATATAGTAATATCCTGTGCCATCAGTGATAATTTTTTTTAGTATCAGTTTCAATCATTAAGTATGCTTCTAAAAATTAAGACAAGCTTAATTATTAAAATACAAAAGAACAGTTGAAAAGTTATTTATTTTACGCGAACGATAGCTCATTTCAGTAATTTCATATAATTTCAACTCTTATAAAATTTCTGACTTTGGTGATAAAGCTTCGATATAGATTTTATTGTTGTTCATTGTGCTTTTTCTAGTTGAATGCTGGTCGATCCAGAACACCCAAGTATATCTGCTGGCTAGGACTTAGAAAGATGGCACACCCCATCCAATGGGTACGCTACAGATGGCAGAGATTGCTGTCTACAGATGGAAGCTATAATGGGTACACCCTATCACCATTCCCAGGATGGTTCAAAACTTCCCAACCACAGAAAACTGGATGCAAACATCGATCAGTAATTCCTTGCCTTGGTGGATTTACTGAAGAATATGAAAAGGTTTTCAAGAATTACATGACCAATAGGATTCAAACAACCAAATATACCTTGCTGAACTTTATTCCAAGGAATTTGTTTGAACAGTTTCACAGGTACTGTCTGTTAATTGGAAGATCACTTAACAATCTTAAGTTACCAAAGATATGTAGGAGGACACTTCAGTTATGATTATTGTTTCTCATAGTACTTTTGTGTACAAACAGAATCTCAACAAATTCCGGAGACTGAATATTGCTCTATCTGATCTGTACTTGTTTTACATTGTTCCAGGCACATACTTGTTTTGGGTAACACTATATTTTGGCAGAGGGATGGGGAATGTTCCACCTTGGAGCTATTAGCAACAATTGTGCTAGACTGCTGATCCCACTGGACCCTTGTTTCTCGTTAGCTCGATCTTGTAACTACTAAGTTGAATCCTTTAGAATTGTAAGACGAGTCAGTGTTCAATCTGTCTCCTGGACTGCTAATCAGAAGGTTTTGAGCCAGAAGATACATGGAATTTTGGAGATTGTGTTAGTCATGATAGGATATCTTGAATTGATCTTTGTGAATTTCGAAGCAGGTGATGTTTTTCAGGATCTGATGCACAACCAGGGTTGTCTTAAACCCCATTGTTAACCTGAAGAGAATTTTTGATGTAATAAAGTTTCCTGGAGCCTTAAAAATCAAAATATGACATCAAACCATATATGACAGATTAAATTGGATGGCTAAAAGCTTCCTCAAAGAGGCAGAATTTAAGGAAGAATGTCTTAAAGGAGAAAAGTGAGGTAACATAGTTGAGAATTATAGGGAGGGAACGTCAGAGCTTTGGGTCCTAAACAACCAAGAACATGGCCACCAATGCTAGAAAACTTGAAACCAAAACATTCAAGAGGCCAGAATTAGAAGAATGCAAATTTCAGAAGATTGAAGGGCTGTAGGAATATACAGCAAGATGGGAGAGTCAGGGCACGGCAAAATGTAAAAGCAAGGATAAGAATTTTAAATTCAAGTTGCTTGACAGGTGCCAATGTCAGTCAGTGTGGAGCATATGGATGAAAAGTAAATACCTAGGGTACAAGAAAAGGCTTAGACATTGATGAAATCAGAAGACCCTTTCCTAAGGACTGGCTTGAAGAATGAGGTGTCTAAGTAATTTTCATGTCTGTGACTTGTTGCAGTGTCTGCAGCTCTGCCTCCCACTCGGTTCTGGACTGAACATTCTGCAGCTGAGAATACCAAAAGTGGGTGTGGTGACCTTGATCTCATTAGCGTCCAGAAGTTCCCATATTCTGTAAACACCGCACATCACCTGCCCTGCCATCTCTAATGTGTGCTAATTAATTAATAATTGCTACTTGATTTATAATTAAAACAACCACCACTTCCCAATACACTTAGTACTGCCGATCAACTTTACAATACTTATAAATTAGTACAATGGTTATAAAAACCCATGGTTTCTAATAGTACTAATTACTGATTTACCTGCTGCTTCTGCTTTGGAAAATTGGAAATCAGGTGTTGGAGGCTGAGAAAAAGTAGAAGACAAAAACCATATTCTCCCTGCCCGTCACTGAACTCTCCACAAAATTCCTACAGTGTAAAACAGGCCATTTGGCCCAACAAGTCCAAGCTGACCTTCTGAAGAGCATCCCACCCAGACCCAACCCCCTACCTTATCCCTGTAACCTGCATTTCCCATGGCTAACGCACCTAACCTACACATGCCTGAACACCATGGGCAGATTAGTGTTGCCAATTCCCCTACATGCACGGATGGTCAGGGAAGCTGATATTTTGGCACCAATGTATAGCATTGAACACAATGCAGATGTTTCACACACATTGATTAATATTTTAATAGTAAATGGTATGCCACAAATATTTTGGTTCTTTAACTTCTAATCTGCTATATTTGCATCGTGACTACGTCTGGTATTAGATACACTTATTTTCACAAGTTTTGGTTAACCCACAGCAGCATGATACCTTGTAATAGTTTTATTGGCCAAAGTACTTTTCTTTTAAATATTGAAGTCTGGCATATCTATTCAACAGGCAAAACATTTCATTCTCCCAACAGCTGCAATAAAATAACCTCCTAACTCTCTAATGCCATTTTGATCACCACCGATTGCTTAAGTAAAGTAAGTTATTTAGGAGAGAGAATTGTTTTCTTGTCTCTTTTAATTTAGTAACTTCATTTTCATTTTCTATGTTCTTCAGGGTTGCAAATCTTTACTTCCTGTTCATTGTTGTTCTCAACTGGGTCCCATTAGTGGAAGCATTTCAAAAGGAGATAACCATGCTGCCGTTAGTAGTGGTTCTTGCAATTACTGGAGTTAAAGATGGAATTGAAGATTACCGTCGCTACAAATTTGACAAGCAAATAAACAACCGAACAACTAAAGTATATGACAAGTAAGTCTGCACATTGCCCTTTCTTCAAATTAACTGAAGTTTTATAGCTCGCAAGTGTCAATATTTGTTCAAGTAATGTTTAGTGTGTTCTTTTTTAAGGCCACTGAATTTGTTTATGAAGTGCTTACTAACCAGTAATTTTAAACAAAGTCTTGTATCCTGTACTTATGCCTCTGCCAATCATTTACACAGGATTACTCCCTCCTTCAAATATGTGATCTTACTGTTATCGTGCAAGTCTATTTCTACTCACTTCAAAGCTTTGTGGTTTCTTAAGATCGTTCTGGACCTTCAAAAGAATGTGATAAGGTTCATGATATTTAATTATTATTTGGAAACTTGATTTTTAAAGTGGACAGAACCATATAAAGCTGTATGTTTGATTTATAATTCTATAATCTGTTTAAAGGGAAATAAATAGTATTGGTTTCACTTTTGAGTTATGAACGTGGTATTGGATTGTCCAAAGTTTTTTGTTTACAAGACCTTATTTAGATAAATAAGGACTTTTAAAATTCCTGAAGTGAATAATGGAGCACATTAGAAAAAAATGTAGAAGGTCAAATCCTGTCATGGAAGATGGTAGAATTTGAATGCAATAAAAATCTGGAATTAACAATCCAATGGCGATCGTGAAACCTTTGTCAGTTGTCAGAAAAAACCCTCCCGATTCACTAATGTCGTTTGGAGGAGGAAACAGTTGTCCTTTCTTTAGCTGGCCTCCAGGCCCACAGTAATGTTTTTGACTCGTACCTGCAGTGCGGGATTGGCAGTCAGTGCTGCAAATACAATGAATTTTAAAAAAATGTTACTTTGGATCTGATCCCAGCCATCTGAGCCTATCTGCACTACAGTTCCAGAGTGGGGAAAAGGTTTCCTCTTTCACTGGACTCTCAAGATTCATGAACTGTTAACTGTTCTATTGGTTTAATATTTGTACAGTGTCTTTCATTGTATCTTTCTTAAATGAATAGTGTGTGATGTTGCATTTGGATTTTTGGGAGTGAGTGCATGAACAAATAATTCACCCAGTTTTCCCACACAAAAAGCTGCTGTTGGTAACTTCTATATGGCTTGTACTCTAGCAGAGGTTTAAAAAATACATACCTGTTCTTAAAAAAAACCATACGGATTACTGACTGAAAGAGAGAGGAATGAAGGTTTTATTTAATCTCTCCTCAGAGATTTGCGTTTGGATACCTGGTTGTGTTTCCAATGAGCTTAATAGAAATACAGATATACAATACATTTGCTAAATCTAACTTCAAGTTTCAATCCCTTCAATTCAGAAAGAGAAATACCAAGAAGTAACAGACCTGCAATGATTTTTAAAGACTGATCTTTCCACTATCTTTATGAGTATCTTTTATCCTGACCTACTTTTAGTCTTTTTGTATCTATTTTCAGCTAATAACTCCTGTTACTTTTACTTAAATAACCACAGCAATGTCTATCCCAGTCTATATAAGTTTAACGGAAGTCTCCCATTACCACCTACTAGATAGCATGGACAGGATACAAATAGTTTTGCACTGCATTATTACTCATAAGTACATTTCAGATTTTTTTTTTGGAAGGTTCTTCATTCACTTCATGTCAAAATTGAAATTTTTGCTTGTTTCTTTTTGCTAATGTTAAAATATTGAGATGCTTTATATACTAAACCTGAATTTTCTTATATTGATTAAGAATGAGCTGGTGCTAAACTTTGTGGCTTATTTTTATTATTTAAGAATAATGCATACTGAGATCAAGTGGCATTGGTAATTATGTTTAATAAATATTAATCTTGCCTGGACAAATACTGTGTTGTTTGCAATGGTAATAGTGGGATTTATTGGAAATAATTGTCAGTAAACGATGTGTATTTTTAATGAAATCTTGTAGGGTCCTAACCAATTGTTTAAAACGTCAATCCAGCAGTGTCTGTCAAAGAAAGTAAATAGCTCTCAATTGAAGAAAATTCCTTCTTTCTGCAGGCAGGTACCATGCTTCAACACTGCCTCCTTGCCCAAGGACTTTCTATCACTTTGGGCTGAATTGGATCTTCCAAAAATGGTTGGGTTGGATTCAAATTAGAAATTAAAATGCAATATATATATATATATAAAATACATCTGTGACTGATGCAAAATAAATTAGTCTCATTGACAGAATCTGATAACTACATACAAGTTAGTACCAGTGTAATGGGCATTTCCACCCTTGTTACTTTAGTCATTCAAAAATAATTAAGACTGCATAATCATAACATTTAATTCTGTCCTAATGTTTCTTCAACTAAAGGAAGATGATAGCATAGTGATCATTTCACTGGAATAATAGTCCACAGACCCAGGCTAATACTCTGGCAAGATAACAAGCGTGGGGCTGGATGAACACAGCAGGCCAAGCAGCATCATAGGAGCAGGAAAACTTGACGTTTCGGGCCTAGGGTCTAGGCCCGAAAC
>JAHRHZ010000049.1:27200941-27274105 GCA_024137785.1 Ginglymostoma cirratum
GTTTTCCTGCTCCTATGATGCTGCTTGGCCTGCTGTGTTCATCCAGCCCCACGCTTGTTATCTCGGATTCTCCAGCATCTGCAGTACCTTTTATCTCTAATACTCTGGCGACCTGGGTTCATATTCTACCAAGGCAGTTGGTGAAACTTAAATTCAGTTCTTAAACCTGGAATTGAAAATCTCAGCATCGGTGACCATGAAACCATCAGTCCCATTCAGGGACTGTTTCACGATGAAGAGGATTTAACTGAACTCCAATCCTTAGGCGCACACATTTCACTCATTGTTTTCTTAGAACATAAGAACTAGGAGCAGGAGTAGGCTATTCAGTGTCTTGAGCCTGCCTTACCATTCAAGAAGATCATGGCTGCTGTGCCATGGGCCTTAATTCCACTTCCGTGCAAGCTCATCGTAGGTGTGAACTCACTGATATTTCAGAGAATCCATCTATGTCCTCTTTAAACACTTTCAGTGAACTAGCCTCCATAACTCTCTGGGGTACTCACTCATTACCCTCTAGGAGAAGAAATTCCTTTGTATCTCCATTTTAAATGCCCATTACACTGGTACTAACTTGTATGTAGTTCTTATCAAATTCTGTCAATGAGACTAATTTATTTTGCATCAGTCACAGATGTATTATGTATATTTTGCATTTTAATTTCTAATTTGAATCCAACCCAACCATTTTTGGAAGATACAATTCAGGCCAAAGTGATAGAAAGTCTTTGGGCAAGGAGGCGGTGTCGAAGTATGATACCTGCTTGCAGAAAGAAGGAATTTTCTTCAATTGGGGTGGCATGGTGGCTCAGTGGTTAGCACTGCTGCCTCACAGCACCAGGGACTTGGGTTCACTTCCGGCCTCGGGTGACTGTCTGTGTGGAGTTTGCACATTCTCCCCATGTCTACGTGGGTTTCCTCCGGGTGCTCCGGTTTCCTCCCACAGTCCAAAGATGTGCAGGTTAGGTGGATTGGCCATGCTAATTTGCCCATAGGGCTGTGTAGATTAGGTGGGGTTACGGGGGGATGGGTCTGGATGGGATTCTCAAGGTTCGGTGTGGACTTGTTGGGCCGAAGGGCCTGTTTCCACACTGTGGGGATTCTATGATTCTATGAGTGTCCCCTTGTTCTGTAAATATAGCCCTAAATAAAATTCCTATTCTACCATGTCAAGTCCCCTCAGAATCTTGTATTTTGAATGAGATCACCCTTCATTCCTCTAAATTCTAATGGAAGATCTATTTATCCCTAAGCAAAAATAGAAATTGCAGTAAAGGCTCAACAGGTCTCACAGCATCTGAGGAGAGAAATCGGAGTTAACGTTGCAGGTCAAATGACCCTTCCTGAAAACCTATTTAGCCACTCTCAATATGTCAACCCCTTCATCCCAAGAACCAGCCTTGTGAATTTCTTTCAAACTGCATCCAGTGTCAGTACATCATTTCTTCAATATGGGAACCAAAATTGTACACAGTATTTCATGTGCAGCCTCACCATCACCCTACACAATCATAACAAGACTTCCCTATCTTTAAACTCCAACCCGCTAGCAATAAAGGCCAAAATTTCATTTGCTTTTTTAGTTACTAGCTTCACCAGCATTCTAACGTTTTGTGTTTCATGCACAAGAACACCCAAATCCTCTGATCTGCTTTTTTTTATTTTGGAGTTTCTCTATTTAAATGACTGTCTGCCTTTTGACTCTCACTTTCCTACATAAAACTGCTAAGTTTTTGTCCATTCACTTAACCTATCTTTATGCTCTTGCAGATTCCTTTTGCCCTCATCACAATATGCCCTACCACCTATTTCGTATTATCACTCTACCCATCTCTAAGTCATTAATATAGAGAGAAAACGTTAAGGCCTTTTGGACTGATCCTTGTGGCACTCCTCTAGTTGTATCTTTCCAACCTGAAATAGACCTATTAATCCTAAGTCTATCTGCTGTGCTTTAACCAGTCTTTAAGCCATGCCAATACATTAGCCCCATTACTCCTATCTTCTGCAATAAACTTTCTGTAGTACCTTATGGAAGTCCAAATACACTACATCTACTGGTTTGCCTTCGTTAATTCACTTGTTATTCTCCTCAAATAACACTAGCAGATTTGTTAAACATGATTTCCCTTGCAAAAAAAAACATTTTGTCTCGGTTTGAGATAGTAAGAACAGCCAATGCTGGAGTCAGAGATAACACAGTGTGGCGCTGGAGGAACGCAGCAGGCCAGGCAGCATCAGAGGAGCAGGAAAGCTGACGTTTCAGGTCGGGACCCTTCTTCAGAAGAAGGGTCCCGACCCGAAAATTCAGCTTTCCTGCTCCTCTGATACTGCCTATTTTGACTCGGTTTGGTTGTGTTAAGCTTTACTAATGTCCTGCTTTTTCTTCCTTACTAATTGATTCCAGCATTGTCCCAACAACAGATGTAAGGTGTACTAGGCCTATATTTTCCTCCTTTTTGTCTCCCTCCTTATTGAACAGAGGTTTCACATTAGTGGTCTTCCAGTCTACTGGAACTCTCCGGGAATATTTCAGTCAATGCCTCCATTATCTCTACAGTTACCTCTTCTAAAACACTTGGATGCAAGCCATCAGGTCCTGGTGACTTGTCTGCCTTTAATCACATTGGTTTGTCAAATACATTATCCCTTTCCTCCCATTAGCACCTGGCTTTTTTGTTATTCACTAGTGGGACATGAGTATGGGGCTAGCTGGGAATTCCAGGATTCCCAGCAACAGTGAAGGAATGCTGATATATTTCCAAGTCAAGATGGTGAGTAGCTTGGAAGGGAATTTGCAGTTGGTGGTTTTCCAATGTACCTGTTGCCCTTGCCCTTCTAAATTGAAGTGGTTGTGGTTTTTGAAGATGCTATTTAAGGATCATTGGTAAATTTCTGCAGTGGGTCTTGTAGATCGTACACGTTGCTGCTACTGAGCATTGGTGTTGGAAGGAGTGGTTGCTTGTGGATGTTTTGCTAATCAGGCAGGCTGTTTTTTTTCTGGATGGCGTCAAACTTCTTCAGTGTTGTTGGAGCTACACCCATCCAGGCAGGTGGAAATATTCCATCATACTCCTGACTTGTGCTTTGTAAATGGTGGACAGACTTTGAGAGTCAGGAAGTGAGTTACTCGCCACAATATTCCTAGCCTTTGACCTTCTCTTGTAGCCAGTGTATTTATGTAGTTAGTCCAGTTGAGTTTTTCATCAATCTTAATCTTCAGGATGTTAATAGTGAGAGATTCAGTGATAATAATACCGTTGAATGTCAAGGGGCAGTAATTAGATCGTCTCTCATTAGAGATGGTCATTGTCTGGCATTTGTGTGGCGTGAATATTATTTGCCACTTGTCAGTCCAAACCTGGGATTGTCCAGATTTTGTTACATTTGAACATGGACTGCTTTTCAGTATCTGAGGAGTCACAAATGGTGCTGAACATTGTGCAGGGAAGACCAATGCAAAATATTAGTTTAACTTATCTGCCATTTCCCTGTCCCCTGTTGTTAATTCCCAGTTGCAATCAGTCCCACACTTATTTTTTCTTTCTTTTTATAACCCCATAGAAGCTCTTGCTATTTCTTGCCAATTTACTTCGAAATACCTCTTAATTAGTTCTTTAGTTATCTGCTGCCAGTTCTTTATAAAAAAAAATTACGAATCCTCTGGCCTTAGTTTCTAATTGGATGCTCTCCTTGACTACTTTTGACTTGAGTGTTTCATTCTTTGCATCAGATTCTTTTTGACCAGAATAAATTTTTGTTGAGCTTTACATAATATCTGTTTAAATATCTATCACTGCTCATTCACTGTCCTTCCCCATAATCTATTTTCCAAGTCTGCTTTAGGAAACACTTTATTTGTGCATCTGGAATTGTCCTTATTTAAATTGAGGACACTGGATTGAGAGTGTAGTTTCTCTCTTTCAGACGGAGTTTGAAATTCTACCACGTTGTAATTGTTACCCCATATAGGATCCTTAACTATGACTTAACTACTAACTCTTATTAGTTCTGTTTCATTGTTGTTTCATAAAACAGCCCAAAGTGTTTCAGAGATAATAGGTACTGCAGATGCTGGAGAATCCGAGATAACAAGGTGTGGAGCTGCTAGGAGGGCCTAGACCCTTCCCGAAACGTCAAGCTTTCCTGCTCCTATGATGCTGCTTGTCCTGCTGTGTTCATCCAGCTCCACACCTTGTTATCCCAAAGTGTTTCAGTTTGTCTTAATAGTATCATATTCCATCAAAAATAACCATGTGAATTTTTGATCAAATATTATTTATAACACATCCAATTTAAAATGAAATGAATACTCTTTTTGGCAGGCAAGCTTTGGACTCGTTACGATTGAACTGGCTCAGCCTGATAACCTTACATGACAGTCATGTTCTCTTTAAATTGGTTCATCACAGCAAGGTAATTCTGGCTGAAGTGAGACATCTTGCAAAGTGCGCTTTTAGTTAGACTTCTAACTTGACCCTATTGCTCTAAAATTGTTTGCCCTTTCAACTTCTAAAAGTGCAAGCTGATAACAGGACAGTGGGGATAATGGGCATTTGAGACCTTGGTAAATGATGCAACCAACAATACGGTTCCCTAACCAATGACTTTTAAAGGTTGAAAAAACAAGAATTAATGTGAGGAAAGATGAGGTATCGTGCGTAAATTCAATGTCAAATCAGGTACAGAAAGAGAACCAAAGAGAAAAAGAGACAGAAAACAAAAGTAAAAAATTACAAGAACAGTTTGTTATTTTAAGGATTGATAGTCTAGTTTTTTTTAATTGGTTCATGGATGCCAGTGTTGCTGGCTATGCCAGCATTCATTACCAAACCCATTTGCCTTGGAGAGGACGCTGATGAGTGTCTTTGTGAACTCCTGCATCCTTGGGAGCTACATCCACAGTGATATTAGGAAGGGAGTTCCAAGACTTTAACCCAGTGGCATTGTGTTACAAGTCTGGATGATGTGCAACCTACAGGGGCACTTAATGCTGTTCTCTCGCATCTGCTACCCTTGTTCGTCTAAGTGGGAGAGTTCATTGGTTTGGTGGTGAATGAAGTGAATGTTGCAGATGGTGGATGACATGCCATTCAAGTGGGCTACTTTGTCATGGATGGTATTGAGTTTGTGGAATGTTGGTAGAACTGTATCCATTGAAGCAAATGGTAAGCATTCCATCACACTTCTGCCTTGTAGATGGTAGCCATGATGTGGAGGTGCTGGTGTTGGACTAGAGTGGACAAGGTCAGAAGTCACATGATAGCAGGTAATGGTCCAACAGGTTCATTTGAAATCTCAAGCTTTCTGAGCACTGCCCCTTTATCAGTTGAAGTAAAAGAGAAGCACTCAGGTACAGAATTTATAATCAGAGAGATCAAAAAATTATACAAATGGTATGAGTAGAGTGTTGACAGGCCAAATAACAGGTGTCTGCAGGTGATCAAGAGTGTCAGACCGTGTGAGTAAAGTGTCGACAGCTGAATAACAAGCAAATGGATGACCTATAATCCAAATAATTGAGGCAGAGAGATGATTACAAAAAACATTATAGTAGTGTGATGCTGGAGACAAACCAAATGACTGGAATAATATGATAGGTGTAAGAGTTGCGTACTGAGGATCTAACCAACGTTAGAAGTAATCCAAAACTTTACAAACTCATTAAGGTAGAGAGATCATAACAAGTTAATAAGGTAATAGTTTCAAAACAGGACAGTAAGCAAGATTTTACAGATATAGAACAGTGTGGTGGGGTCACATGTAGCGTGACATGAACCCAAGATCATGGTTGAGGCCATCTTCAAGGGTACGGATGAGTTCGTGTTGCACTATGTGTGACCCTACCAGACTCCTGTATCTGTAAAATCTTCCTTACTGTCCAGTTTTAACATTATCATTTTAATACCTGGTCATGATCTCTCTACCTTGAGTGGTTTGTACAGTTTTGGATTACTTATTACTCGACATGCGACTCTTATATCTATCAAGTTATTCCAGTCATTTGGTTTGTCCCCAGCATCACCTTATTTTTAATATTTGTAATTATCTCTCTGCCTCAATCAACGGATTATAGGTCATCCATTGGCTTGCTATTCAGCTGTTGACACTGTACTTGCACCGTCTGACATTCTTGATCACCTGCAGAGACCTATTATTCGGCCTATCAACACTCCACTCACACAATTTGTATGATCTTTTGATCTATCTGATTATAAGTTCTGTGCCTGAGTGCTTCTCTTTCACTTCACCTGACGTAGCGGCAGTGCTTCAAAAGCTTGCGATTTGAAGTAAACCTGCTGGACCATAACCAGGTGTTGTGTGACTTCTGACGTTATAGATGATGCATAGGCATTGGAGGGACAAGTGAGTTAGTCAATGCTGAATTCCACACCACTTGCTGTCTTGGCAAGAGTATAGGTTCAACATGTTCCCTTTCGGGTGAAATGTAGGAGCAACAGGCCCAGAGAACTTTTGATAACTAGAAATATTCAGGATTGGATGAGATGGAAAAGAGAGGCTTTTAGCAGGTACGAAGTGAACAAATCAACAGAGGCCCTTATGAAGTCAGAAAGTGTGGTAAATAGTTTAAGAAAACAATTAGGAAAGCCAAGAGAAGGCATGAAAAGATACTGGCGGGTAAACTTAGGGAGAATCCCAAGACATTCTATAAATATATCAAGGGGAAGAGGATAAGCAGGGTAAGAGTAGGGTCCTTTAGGGATTAGGGGTAATCTGTGCATGAAGCTGAAAGACATTGGTTGGGTGTAAATGAGTACTTCACTTCTGTCTTCACTTAGAGAAGGAGGATATAGATGCATAATTCGGGAAGAGGGTCAGTGAAGTTCTTGAATGGCCTTACATAGGGAGTGTGGTGGCATTCGAGGTTTTGGCAGGCTTGAAAGTGGACAGATTACCAGGTCCAGATGAGTTGTATCCCAGGCCGCTGTGGGAGACAAGGGAAGAAATTACAAGAGCTCTGACCCTAACTTTTCATTACGCTATGGCCATAGGGGAAGTAGCAGAAAACTGAAGGACAGCTAACGTGATTCATCTTTTCAAGACCGGTGGCAGACATCGACTGGGAAATTAGAGTCCAATGAATTTTGCATCAATGGTAGGGAAACTATTGGAGAAAATTTATCTCTACTTGGAGAGGCAAGGTTTGATCTATCTTCATGGTCATCTCTTCACAAAATCTGTCAACTTTGTGAGGCATGGTTTCCCATGAACAAAGCCATGCTGACTGTTCCTAATCAGTTCCTGCCTTTTCAAATGCACGTAGATCTTCTCTGATGTTAGGCTCACCTGTGTGTAGTTACCTGGCTTTTCCTTGCAGCCTTTCTTCAATAATGACACATTAGCCACCCTCCGTTGCTACTGAAGATACAAATATGTCTGCTAGTGGCCCCACAATTTCTTCCCCAGCTTCCCACAGTGTCCTGAGATACACTTCATTAGGACCCAGGAATTTACCTATCTTTGTGCGTTTTAAGACCTCCAGCACCTCCTGTTCTGTAATGTGGACTCTTTTCAAGACATCGCTATTTATCTCCGCAAGTTCCCTCACCTCCAAGTCTTTCTTCTCTGTAAATACAGGTATGAAATATTCATTTGGGATCTCACCTATCTTTGCATAGTCAGCATCGTTGATCTTTAAGGGACCTATTCTCTCCCTAGTTATTGTTTTGCCCTCAATATACTTGTAGAATTTCTTTGGATTCTCCTTTACCCTATTTGCCAAAGCTATCTCATGTCCCCTGTTTGCCCTCTTGATTTCCCTCTTACGTACACTCCTACACTCCCAATAGTCCTCAAAGGATTCAATTAATTCTAGCTGTCTATACATGGCGTACACCTCCATTTTCTTGACCAGAGCCTCAATATCTCTAGTCATCCAGTGTTCCCTACTCCTGCCAGCCTTATCCTTCACACAAACAGGACCATGCTGGCCCTGATCTGTCATTATCTTGCTTTTGAAAGCCCCCACACCGACTTGCCAGACGTACATTTACCTATGAGCAGCCTCTCCCAAAGAACTTAAAGGGAAACTTTCACATTAAGAATGAGATGCAGTGTTAACATGCTGTCGTTTATACAGCAAGATTTGGCTGATTAGCTCGTGCAGTGAACCTAACTCCATGAATTATTGTGTTAATTGTCTCTGAGCAGTTGTTGGAATGTGTGACTGATGAAATGACGTATCACTGTACTGTATGCCTGTCTCTATTGCAGCAATGTTTGTAGTAACAAAGAAATTAAGGTATTAAGCATATTAAATGATTACAATTCCAAAGCATTAGCATGTGTACAACCAGGTGTTTTATAGGTGGGTAGTTCAGGAAGCAAGCTGAGCCAAATGCCAGTGTGTGGTTAGCAAGTGAAGGACAAGCTTGGATACTCTGGGGATTGTCATTCACCAAACAACAAAATGTTCCAACTCATGGGTTTGACCGTACGGAGACTAGGACGGCAGGATTTAAGTTGCTGAGGTTATTTAGACAGAAAAAAATGATTCTGAAGCAGGCTGCATGAACGCAAATGAGGAAATGAAAGATGAAGGAGAGCCCTAAGAGGATTGTGATTTCTAATTTGTTGAATGGAGAAAGCACAAAAGCCATAAATCAAAAATATTTGGGAAATGGGATCAAGACAACAAAGTATACAGTGTGGTCCTTTATACCCAAAAATCTCTTTGAACAGCTGCACCGACTGGCCAACATATATTTTATCTTCATTGCCATGCTCAACTTTGTGCCCATCGTCAATGCTTTTCAGCCAGTGATCAGCCTTATCCCCATTATAATCATCCTTCTCCCAAATGCCATCAAAGATATCTGGGAGGATCATAGACGTTTCATCTCGGATCAAAAAATTAATCAGAATTTATGTCTTGTCTACAACAGGTAAAGTACAATTTTCAAGTGCTACAATAATTTTTTGAACTTGAGGATGCAAATGGAAAGAGGTTTTAATGGTTGATGTCCAGATAGATGATCAGAGGGTACTGGAATTTTATACATTGAATTTTATTCATTGAGGTAGCAGAAAATAAATGACTTTAGAAGTTGCTGAATCAAATATAAAAAACATATTAAACTTGTGTTAAATTTTAATCACTCCTTAAGTAAGCTGAGGCTGTTTTGCAACTAGAAAGACTTTAAACAAATTATTTTCCATGTACGTAGAAGAATAAAAAAGTGTAAATTGTTTTGCAACATAGCTTTGTCACTTCAGCATTTGTCTACCAGTAAAATCTTAAAATTATGTTAAAGTAAGTTAAAGAGGGAGATGGTAGCAGAGTTGTAGTATCACTGGACTGCAATCCATAGACCCAGGATAAAGTTCAGAGGATATGAGTTCGAATCCCAATTTGAAGCAGGTGAAATTTGAATTCAGTAAAATTAATGATAAGCACATAACAATTATCAGTTGTCATAAAACAAACTCATCTGGCAGCATAGTGGCTCAGTGGTTAGCACTGTTGCCTCACAGCGCCAGAGACCCAGGTTCGACTCAGCCTTTGTGCAAACTCCTCAAAGTCACCATTCTCCCATGTCTGTGTGGGTTCCCTCTGGGTGCACCAGTTTCCTCCCCATAGTCCAAGATGTGCAGGTTGGATGGATTGTCCCTGCTAAGTTGCCCTGTAATCTCCAGGGTTGAGCAGGCGAGGTGGGTTAGTTATAGTAACTGTGGGGTTACAGTGATAGGCTGGGGGTGGGGGTTATGTGGGGAGTGGGATGGTCTTCAGAGGGTGATTCAGACTTGATGGGCAGAATGGCCTCTATCTGCATTGTGGGGATTCTGTGACTAATATCCTTTCGGGAAAGAGTTCTGGCATCTTTACCTGGTCTGGCCTACATGTGACTTCAGACCCACAGCAATGTGTTTGACTCTTAATAATGTCTGAAATGGCCTGGAGTAAATTCAAGGGCAACTAGAGTTGGGCACATGTCACATACAAGAATTTAAAGATTTGACTGTAGACATATCTGTTAAGGGGATGAAATTAGAAACCTGAGGGAGCTGGAGATATATCTCTAAAGCAGTAATGTAGCAAAATCTGTGGAAGAAATATAATAGAAATAAATATAAATTATACAACCAGATTGCGTTTTCACGAAAATGCTGAGACATTAAGCAATAAGACCAAGCATAAGAACTAGGAGCTGGAGTAGGCAATTCAGACTCTTGAGCCTGCTCAGCCATTTAATATGATCTCGGTTGATCTTATTTCAGCTTCAACTCCACTTTCCTGCCCACTCCCTATAACCCTTTAACCCATTACTAATTAAAAATCTGTCTATCTCCTGAAATTTATTACGGTTTCCACAGAGTCATGACGATTGAGCGAAATAATTCCTCCTCATCTCTGTTTTAAATCTGTCACCCCTTGGCCTAAAACTAGATTTAGATTGCTCCACAATGGGAAACATTCACTCTACGTATGTTTTGTCAGTCCTCTGAAATAAAAGCAGACTGGAAATACTCTGTGATCAAGGGGCGGCTTGGTGGCTCAGTGGTTAGCACTGTTGCCTCACAGCGCCAGACACCTGGGTTCAGTTCCAGCCTCAGGCGACTGTCTGTGTGGGGTTTATACATATTCCCGGTGTATGTGTGGGTTTCCTTCTACAGCCCAAAGACATACAGGTTAGGTAGATTGGACATGCTAAATTGCCCCTTAGTGTCCAAGGATGTGCAGGTTGGATGGATTAACCATGGGAAATGCAAGATTACAGGGATAGGGCAGGGGTTTGGTTCTGGGTGGGGATGCTCTTTGGAGGGGTGGTGTGTACTCAATGGGCCATATGGCCTGCTTCCACACTGTAGGGATTCTATGGACCCTATGTAGCATCAGTGGAGTTAGAAAAAAGCAGGGTTAACGTGAGGTCACTGATGTCCTAAAAGGTTCTCGACCTGAAAATATTAACTTTTTTTTCTCCGAGAATGATAAATATTGATTTTCCCATAATTTTCCTTAGGGAAAAAAAACAAAATTGTAAACAAAAAAAACAAAGAACTGCAGATGCGGGAAATCAGAAACAGAAATTGCTGAAAAAACTCAGCAGGTCTGGCAGCATATGTGGAGACAAAGCAGAGTTTGGGTCAGAGACCCTCCTTCAGAACTGATTATAGCTAAGAAAATTTTGACATATACGCCAATAACTATATAAATAATCGTGTACTCATATATTATTCAAATTCTTTCTTTCTTTCTCCCTCTCTCTGTACCTTTACCTTGAGTTTCTAACATTTGCTCACATTCCCTTTCTCTAAATTAGGCCCACAGGTGAGTACTGCAATCCATCTGATCCCAAAGTTCAGTAAATCCACATCTCTTCTGTGTCTCAATCACTGCTTTTGTCAGTTCTTATATCAGTTTTCTCTATATCCTGTAGCCCTCATTTTTTTCTATGCAATGTACGTTGCCTATATTTCTGTCTCTTGTGCCCTTTGCTTCTCTTATGGTACTTACTTATACACTTACAGTAGTTATCTACACTTTTTTTTCTATTTAATTTTGTTCATAATATACACGTTTCCTTTCAGATTTCACATTCTTTGTTCTGTGTATCTCAAATATGTTCAATGCTTGTGACTTGGAATCAGAGATACGATTTGTCCTCTAACAATCTTTTTGGAGATGGAGCACAGGGCCAGAGAGTCAGAGTTATCTGCATAAAAAGAATTGAAAGCAGAGCTTGAGTAGAGATGAAAATGGCTGGGGTCAGTCAGAGAGAGGTCGTGAGGAGCTTGTGATTTAATTACCTGATACTGCAGTAATTGCTTGAATTGTTAAACCACCTGGTAATGCAATCAAAACCTTTCTGATAACTGATGTTATCAATTTCAGCCACACTGTTTCACTACGCTTGTACAAAAATACATTTGGCCACGAAGCAAACCCTTTCCTAGGCAACAGCTAGTGTACTATCTGTTTGAAAACACGATTAATTAGGTGTTATGTTGTGAAATGAGGCATAGATATTTTAAATGATGGGTAATTTGAGACTTAAAGGAGTATGGATTGTAATGATACAGCTGCACATCAGTGAATCAAGTGACATGATCTTACTGTGCTTTTTTTTTGCTGAGACCCCTTTAAAAATTCAGCATGTGCATGCTTGTTTCTTTTAAGAATAGCGCATGTTATTTTTGAGTAAAGAAAAGGAAAGATGTGCTTTTATGTATGGATTTTCATGATCGTAGTTCTTCATAAAGTGCTTTCCAAACCAGAGGGTATTCTTTGAAGTGTGGTTCCTATAGCAGTGTTGGAAATACAATAGCTAAGCTATACACAACAAGTTCCCATAAATCAAAATTTGTAATGACTGGATAACATATTTTTGTGATGTTGACTGAAATAAATAGTGGGGGGGACACCATACGCGCCTCCCTATTCTTCAAAATCTTTTACATCAGCTTGAGAAGGCAGATGGGACCATGTGTTATCTTTAAGGTTTGATCAGGTTTTAGGCATTGATGGTATAAATACAGAGAGAAAACAGCAACAACAACCGTAAGCTTGTAGAACTTCTCAAGACACTTCACAAACGTGTTATCAAACATATTTGACCACTGTGACAGAACTAATTGACACATCAGGAGAAATAACCAAAAGCTTTGAAAAAGAGGTAGACTTGAAGGAGAATCTTGAGCAAAATGAGAGGTAAGGAAGCAGGGAGGGAATTAGGGAAACCTAGGACCAAGGCAATCGAAGCCCCAGCTGCCATTGGTGAAACAATTAAAATGATGGTCACGTGTGAGACTGGAACTTGAGGAGTGCAGATTATCTTGGAAGGTAGTGCGCTTGTAAGAAAGATGGGCTGCAAAGATGGGGGAGATGAAGACACAGTGGAGAGTTTTGGAAATGAGAATAAAATTGTGCGATTTAGAGTTAAGGAGAATCCAAAGAGATTCTATAAGTGTATTAAGGGCAAAAGAGTAACTTGGGAGAGAATAAGGCCCCTTAAAGATCAACTTGGCCATCTATGTGTAGAATGACAGGAGATGGATGAGATAATAAACTAATATTTGGAGTCAGTATTTATTGTGGAGAAGGATATGGAAGCTGGGGAACTTGGGAAATAAATAGTGATGTCTTGAAAAAGAGTTCATATTATAGAAGAGGAGATGCTAGAGGTCTTAAAATGCAAAAAGGTTGATAAATCCCCGGACTTGATCAGGTATTTCCTGGAACTTTGTGGGAAGCTAGGGAAGAGATTCCTAGGCCCTTTACTGAGATACTTGTATCATTGGCAGCCATGGATGAGGTGCTGGAAGACTGGAGCTTGGCTAATGTGTTGCCATTGTTTAAGAAGGGTGCGAAGGAAAAACCAGGGAACTGTAGACTGCTGAGCTTTATTTATGGGTTAAGTTGTTGGAGGGGAGTCTGAAGGACGTTTACATGTGTTTGGAAATGCAAGATTGGAGATAGCCAATATGGCTTTGTGCATAGGAAATCATGTCTCACTAACTTGATTGAATTTTTTGAAGAGGTAATAAAGAAGATGGACTTCAGCAAAGCAGTCATCATGGTTCCACGTGGTAGACTGGTTAGCAAGGGTTAGATCACGTGATCTAGAGGGAGCTAGCCAATTGGATACAAAATTGAAGGTAGGAGACAAAGGGTAGTGGTAGAGGGTTGCTTTTCAGACTGAAGGCCGGTGACCTGCTGTGCGCCACAGGGATCGGTGTTGGGTCCACTGCTTTTCATTTATATAAATGATTTGGATGTTAATATAGGAGGTATGGTTAGTGAGTTTGCAGATGACACCAAAATAGATGGTCTAGAGGACAGTGAAGGATGTTCTCTAAGAGTACAATGGAACCTTGATCAGATCGGCCAATGGGTCGAGGAGTGGGCAGATGGAGTTTAATTTAGACAAATGTGAGGTGTTGAATTTTGGTAAGGCAAACCAGGGCAGGGCCTATTCAGATAATGGTAGAGCCCTGGGGAGTGTTGCAGAGCGTAGAGATGTAGGGCTGCAGGTGCATAGTTCCTTGAAAGTAAAGTCGCAGGTAAACAAGGTGGTGAAGCAGGTAAATGGCACGCTTACCTTCAATAATCAGAACATTGAGTAAAGGAGTTGGGATGTCATGTTGCTGCTGTACTGGACATTGCTTAGGCCACTTTTAGGATACTGCATATAATTCTGGTCACCGTTCTATAGAAAGTGTTGTTAAATTTGAGAGAGTGCGGAAGTGATTTACAAGGATTTTGGCAGGTCTGAAGGGTTTGAGTTATAGAGAAAGGCTGAATAGGCTGAGGCCTTTTTCCTACTTCGGATGCTGAGGCGTGCCCTTATAGAGGTTTAGGAAATCATGGGGGGTGTGGATAGGGGGAATGGACAAGGTCATTCTTCCGAGAATAGGGAAATTCAAAACTAGAGGGCATAAGTTTAAGGTGAGAAGGGAAAGGTTGAATAGGTCCTGAGGGGTAACTTTTTCCATGCAGAAGGTGGCATGCTTATGGAGTGAGCTGCCAGAAGTGGTAGAAGTGGGTACAGTTAAACATTTTTTTTTTCTATTTTCATTTCGTGGAATGTGGGCATTGCTGGCTGGCCAGCGTTTCTTGCCCATCTCTAGTTGCCCTTGAGAAGGTGGTGGTGAGCTGCCTTCTTGAACTGCTGCAGTCTTCCTGCTGTGGGTTGACCCACAATGTTATTAGGGAGGGAACTTCAGGATTTTGACCCTGCGACAGCGAAGGAATGGCGATAGATTTCCAAGTCAAGATGGTGAGTGACTTGGAGGGGAACTTCAAGGTGGTGGAGTTCCCTTCTGTCTCTTGCCCTTGTCCTTCATGATCGAAGTGGTTGTGGGTTTGGAAGGTTCTGTCTGAGGATCTTTGGTGAATTTCTGCAGTCTATCTTGTAGACAGTGCACACTGCTGCTACTGAGCGTCGATGGTGGAGGGAGTGAATGCTTGTGGATGTAGTGTCAGTCAAGCGGGCTGCTTTTTCCTGGATGGTGTCAAGCTTCTTGAGTGTTGTTGGGGCTGCACTCAACCAAGCAAGTGGGAGTATTCCATCACACTCCTGACTTGTGCCTTGTAGATGGTGGACAGGCTTTGAGGAGTCAGGAGGTGAGTTACTCGCCGCAGTATTCCTAGCTTCTGCCTGCTCTCGAAGCCACTCTATTAATGCGGTGAGTCCAGTTGAGTTCTGGTCAATGGTAACCCCCAGGATGTTGATAGTGGGGGATTCATTGAGGATGGGGATATTTGTAGAGCCTCCCCCTCCAGTGAGTTATTTAATTGTCCACTACCATTCATGACTGGATGTGGCAGGACTGCAGAGCTTAAATCTGATCCATTGGTTGTGGGATTACTTAGCTCTTTCTATCACTTGCTGCTTTCACTGTTTGGCGTGCAAGTTGTCCTGTTGGTGGCTTCACCAGGTTGATACCTCATCTTCGGGTATGCCTGGTGCTGCTCCTGGCATGCCCTCATGCACTATTCATTGAACCAGGATTGATCCCTTGGCTCGATGGTAATGGTTGAGTGGGGGATATGCCAGACCATGAGGTTACAGATTGCGCTGAAGTACAATTCTGCTGCTGTTGATGGCCCACAGCGCCTCATGGATGCCCAGTCTTGAGTTGCTAGATCTGTACGACCTCTGTCCATTTAGCACGGTAATGGTGCCAGACAAAACGTTAGAGGTTGTTCTCGATGTGAATGCGGGACTTCATCTCCACAAGGACTGTGCAATGGTCACTCTTACCGATACTGTCAAGGACAGATACAGATGCAACTGCAGCTGGCAGATTAGTAATGATGAGGTCAAGTATGTTTTTCCCTCTTGTTGGTTCCCTCGCCACCTGCCGCAAACCCAGTCTAGCAGCTATGTCATTCGGGATCTGACCAACTCGATCAGCAGAACTGCTGCCGAGCCACTTTTGGTGGTGGACATTGGACATTGAAATCCCTCACCCACAGTGCATTTTGTGCCCTTGCCACCCTCAGTGCTTCGTCTAAGTGTTGTTCAACATTGAGGAGTACTGATTCATCAGCTGAGGGAGGACGGTATGTGGTAATCAGCAGGAGGTTTCCTTGCCCATGTTTAATTTGAAACCATGAGACTACATGTGGTCCGGAGTCAATGTTGAGGACTCATAGAGCAACACCCTCCCGACAGTATATCGCTGTGCTGCCACTTCTGCTGGGTCTGTTGTGCCGGTGAGACAGGACATATCCAGGGATGGTGGTGGTGGTGTCTGGGACATTGTCTGTAAAGTATAATTCTGAGAGTGTGACTGTCAGGCTGTTGCTTGACTAGTCTGTGAGATAGCTCTCCCAATTTTGGCACTAACCCCCAGATGTTAGTGAGGAGGACTTTGCGCGGTTGACAGGGCTGTTTCTGCTGTTGTCTTTTCCGGTGCCAA
Source organism: Ginglymostoma cirratum (assembly GCA_024137785.1). NCBI lineage: Eukaryota > Metazoa > Chordata > Chondrichthyes > Orectolobiformes > Ginglymostomatidae > Ginglymostoma > Ginglymostoma cirratum. The sequence continues at coordinate 27,217,328 of JAHRHZ010000049.1, forward strand.
GTTCGATGCCAGGTGATTCATCTAGTTTTATTTCTTTGAGTCTTTGTAGTGATTGGTGCATCTGAGTGGTTTGATAGGCCATTTCAGAGGGCAGCTGAGAGTCAACCACATTGCTGTGGGCCTGAAGTCACATATAGGCCAGACCAGGTGAGGGTGGCAGATTTCCTCCCCTGAAGGACGTTAGTTAACCAGATGGATTTTTCCGACAATCGGCAATGATTTCATGGTGATCAGTAGATTCTTAATTCCAGACTTTTTTTGAGAATCTACTGATCAAAAGGCATCTGGATTGGTATATGAATAGGAACGATTTAGAGGGACATGGACCAAATGCTGGCAAATGGGACTAGGTCAGATTGGGAAGTCTGGTCAGCATTGATGAGCAGAGCTAAAGGGTCTGTTTCCGTGCTGTATGACTCTAAGTAAACACCAATGTAAGTCAACATGGACGTGGTCATTGAGAGAAGTGCTTTCGTGCAAATTAGGCTAAGGGCGACACAGTTTTGGATGACCTCGAGTTTATAGAGTTGGAAGATGAAAGGTTGGCCTGTTTGTGAGACCTTCCTGTATGCATATTTGGCATGACATCTTTTCTGTGCTGAAAAATATAATTCAGTGTTATAAGGCATTTTGGTTAACCTGAAGATGTGTTGTATGACATATAGTTGTAAACTTTGTCCTTTTGAACCAAAATCTCAGCACCACTTCTGTTCTAATCTCTTGCACGTTGTCAATTTCAATCATTCCACTATTCATGACTGTGCATTCAAATTACCGGTCCTAAGCCCTAGAAATCTTTGCTTAAGCAGTCGAGTGCTGTCCTTTCATAACAGATCTTATGGATCGTCAGATTTTATTTGATAATGGGATTTTACTATGTTAAAGAGCAATAGAAATGAAAGTTCTTTTGTTGATTAAGTTGCTTCGTGAAAGAACCAGACACATCATGTGAATAGCAATCTTACTAAGGAAAAAATGGAGTTGCTTAACTATTCATTTACCAGCTTGTGGCTTAGGATCTGAAGTATTGTGGAGAAATGTTCCAAAGAAAAGGTGTTGTATTTATTTGTCACAGGTTCATTATCAAAATAAATCAATATTTTGTATTTGCAATTTCTGGTTGAAGTTGTCACTGGGCGTTACTACCATCTCTTTTTAATTGTGCGAGCAGTTCTGTATTTGGAAGCAACACAGGCTTGGAATTGTTTCAGTTGCAACCAGCTTCTCAAGTTAACTTCGAGTTTGAGTCACAGCAAAGAAGGACAACATGGGGTTAACTTCTCACATGGAATATCTCAAGACAGAAACGTGGTTGAAAGTTACCTGACAGAATGGCTAAGACAAAGCTTAATCTTTTAAACCAAATTTTGTGAATGAAGGGAAACATTTCAATTTAGTTTTTGTTCTTATTTCGGATAATTTTAAGAAATATTGCTTAAAAATTTGTTATAAAACCTTACATAGATTAACTGCCACAGTTACCTACGTTGCAATAGTTGCTATTCACATGTAATCTAATAGCTATTAGGTGCTTTACTGCATTCAGAGTTCATGTAAATGCTATTTTTAAAAAAATTTTCAATGCACCATTTCCAGTTGACCTTAGCGTCTAAAAGAAATTGTATTGTCTGCCCGGAAGCTTTCCCTCCTGTATGCTTAATATAAAAAATTCAGTTTTAGTTTACACTAAGTGCATACCAGCGAACGCAAACTGACTTTTGTAATCTGCATGAGTAAAAGAGCATTGATTAAAGTATCGCCACTGGGTGAAAATGTGAAGCTGAGGACCCAATCAGGTCAGGCATTTTCTTGTTGAATGGTGGAGTATTCTAGAGGGACTAAATGGCCTACTTCTAATTAACATGTTTGTATTTCTATAAGGAACTTGTATCAAACCCTTCAGTCACAACAATTCCTGTAAGATTTTCAACTGTAAATATTTCACATCTCTCCTGAAGGTTGTCTTTGTGGTACAAACCAACAGCCAATGGACATCATCTAGTGCCATGGCCAAATGGTAGTTTTTAAAAAATACATAATAGATCATCTATAATAGGTTGAATTTATTGGCCAAGATCTTTCGACCCTGATCAGACAAAAAAAATGCACACTTACCTTTGGTGGAGATCCAGGGTTAGAAGGGTGGGAGTATGAGATGATTGGAGTAGCAGATGAATGAGAGATGCTGTGCCAAGTACCTGAGGGAGTAGAGTATCAAATGGGTTGTGCACTGCCAAGTCAATGAAAGCGAGCAGGTGGATGGGGTGGTGAGTAAGTGGGTGAATGCCTAGAGTAGGTAATTAGGTGGGTGCTTTGAGTACTCAGGAGGGGCTGGTGGTTCAGCCTAAGTTGGGTTATGAAAGGATTGGGTCCAGAACTTTGCAGAGCCTGGAGTATCAGGTTCAGCGTGGGCTTGGTGAGGATTGGGTCCAGTCCAGAGCTGGAGTGGGATGGTGGAGTCAGGTTTAGGTTGAGTTTTGTCTACAGTGGAGTGGATTTGAAGGGGTTACTAAACATGGTTTGGATCAGGTTTATGATTAACCACGATTTACAGTTGGTTTCAATCTCCCCTGGCTAATTACTCAGGTACATGAGCCAGCACACTTTAATGTTTCCAATTCAAACTCTAAATTGGAGACTTTTTCAGAAGAATCTAGATGCCAGGTAGATTTCCATGGAAAGTTTTAACTTCCTATACAGTTACAATGTAGACAATGCATTGATATTTCTGCATGTTCCCAGTTCTTCTTCCAGGAAATTATTGGTCTTGTACTATCTGAGACGTGAAAATCTAGGCCATGATATAGACAGATCTTTCATTGGATTTTGATGGAAAATAACAAGTTATCCCACAGATTATCAGCTTCTACTATTACCTATCCAAATTGGACCCAACGTCTGGTGACCATGAAAATATGGAAGTTGCGGCTGGAGGTGCAACACCTAGGTATAAAAAAGCAGCAGCTTGTAACTCGACTTGTAATTTAAATATATTCAATGTTGTAAAATTCATGTGCATAACTCATAGGTGTAGAAATACGTCTCCAAAAACAATTTGTAGCTTAGTCATTCCGACCTTAGATATTCTTTTAATAATTCTTAATTATTGACAAATAACATCTCTGCCACTGAAAATTAAGTATTGTTGGAGCTTTGAAAACAATTTTTAATTTGTTCTCTCTGATTGTCTTATCTCACAATTCAGTCTTTCTTTATTTCACCCTCTGTACCTTATAGGACATTGAATTCACTATTCTAACTCTCACTTCCTAATTCAAACTGAACTGCTTATTAACAATTTTCAAACTGATGTGGATAAGGAGAAATCCACTTGCTTGTCCAGTTTACACAGGTCTCAAATGCTATATAAGAGGGTGCTCAATTTATTAGATAATTGGATGACAGCATCTTGTCACTCAAAGTCCCACTGAAACTCAGGGGCAAGTGCAAGTTATTGAATAACATTTGCCACTCACAGCTAAGTTCAGCCCCTTGTATGTGCCTACATTATCTATTGCTCCGGCAGATTGTGTGGTAACAGGTCTTTTTTTTCTTGTCAAGCAGACCACGCCATATTCAGTTTCTGAATAAAGGGCGCTTGTCCTGAACACAGAACTCCAGACTCTTCTTTGATGTTTCTCCCTATAACAACCTGTATACGAACATTTTGTAAATCATGGGCTAGGACACCAAGGTCATTCTTCATCTCAGAACTTTGCAACATGTTACCCTTTAGATAACATGTTTCATCTTTATTCTTCCTGAAAAATGGACAGTTTCACATTTTCCCATATTATCCTTCAGATCTTTGCCCAAGAGTAATTTGGAGAGATCAGAGGGTGATTTAGTCACATTACTAAATGAAACTTGTTAGATTCCACAAATAACTAGGGGACATAACCACGTCTTCACTCTGTATTTTGTAATCTGTATCTGTCACTCTTTCCTTGATCTTTGTATGTAAGAATTTGTTCAAATTATCTACATCTACACCTAAGCTTCAATTGTTTATCTCTTCCCAGTCCTGAGATCTCTTTTACAACCTTCCTTTTCCCCCCCACACCGTTCTGTGCTAGTGGTCTTTTAGAGGTCATGTTTACACCATTTATTACTTTATCTTCCCTAATGATGCAATGGGCCACTTTTACTAACTACAAACAATTGCTCAAAGAATTCAACTAACCCTTTCACACTATTTTGTTGTTTGCATTCCTAATTTACAATTACCTAAAAAGTTCAGAATACTGTAGGATCAGACATTTCTTCTACTTTTTTACTAAACCACAAACCTGGTACTGTGGCCAAACTAGGCCTTTCAAAAATGCCCCTTATTAAAAGGCGTATATGTTTAGAACAGTCTGTTTACAGAAACCCGAGCAAATTCCCTCATGTTTCTTCTCACCAGGACATATCTATAATCCCCACAGGACCTTTCATTATCTTATCCAGTAATTCTGCTGAAGACCACAAGTCTGGCTATGAACATCTGCTGTATGTAGCTGCCAACCCCTCCTGGCCACCTTGTATCAGCTAAAAAGCCCCAGGCGGCCATCTTGTCAATTTTACTCATAGGCCACTACAACACAGGTGCAGAAAATAAGTAGAAAAGCTAATTGAGTGTTACTGTTTATTGCAAGGGAAATTGAGTACACAAATAGAAACATCGTACTTGAGTGTAACAGGGCATTGATGAGACCACATCTGGACTTCTCTGCACAGTATTAGTCTCCTTATTTAAGGAATGGCATAAAAGCGTAGGAAGCAGTTCAGAGGAGGTGTACTAGACTAAAACCTGGAATGAGTGCCTTGTCTTTGAAGGGAGGCTTGACAGGCTCTTGTTCATTGGAATACAGAATAGTGAGAGATGGCTTATTTGAGACATATAAAATCCAGAGGGATCTTGACAGGGTGGGTGTGGAAAGTGTTCCAGACCCACAGCAATGTTGCTAACTCTTAACTGCCTAAATGGATGAGCAAACTGCTCGGTCAGAGCAATTGGGGATGATCAGTAAATGCTAGCCCAGCCAGTGGCACCTATATCCATGAATGAATAAAATGACATGAAATACTATCTGTTGTAGTTGGAATTTGGAATTATCAGCTCAGCCATGATCTTATTGAATGGTGGAACAGGCTCAAAGGGCCCACTCCTAATTTTGTGTACAAAAATACATGCATTCTTCTGCTGTTGTAGTGTCCAGATTATGAATTAAATATTAATAAATTACATATTTCACAATTACATTAAATTTATCCATTTAATTAACTTTTGTGACTTTTAATGCCTTAATTAAAGTTTCTGCTTGAAGATTTCAATATTTCTGAAGAGCATGGATTTTGACTTGCTACTTTTGCCTAGGCCTGTGCTTCCATGCGCTGAAGATAGATAGTACAATACCTTTCGGTGGGTACCAATTTCCTCAGTACTTTCTAATCAGTTGCTTTGATACTTTTCCCCAGGTTCCTGCTTAATAGCTTTTGCTCAAATAACACTAAAAGCACAAGGGCACTTTTCAGTACCTCTAAACAAATAGCAAATATGTTTTAAAGAGCTTGTGTAAGAGGAGAAATGCTTGTACCAAATACATACCATTGGATAGGCACAGTTTGATTTGTGATAGTCAGCATGGATTTGTGAGGGGTAGATCATGCCTCAAAAACCTTATTGAATTCTTTGAAGAGGTGACCAAACACATGGATGAAGGTAGAGCAGTGGATGTGGTTTATATTGATTTAAGTAAGGCGTTTGATAAGGTTCCTCATGGTAGGCTCATGCAGAAAGTAAGGAGGCATGGGATAGGGGGAAATGTGGTAGATTGGATTCAGAATTGGCTGCCCCTTAGAAGACAAAGGGTGGTAGTGGACGGAAAATATTCAACATGGTGCTCAGTTACAAGTGGTGCACCACAAGGATTTGTTCTGGGTCCTCTTCTACTTGTGATTTCTGTAAATGATTTGGATGAAGGAGTGGAAGGATGGATTAGTAAGTTTGCGGACGATACAAAGGTGGGTCAAATTGTGGATTGTGCGGCGGGCTGTTCTAGGTTACAAAGGGACATTGATAGAATGCATAGAATGCTGAGAAGTGGCAGATGGAGTTTAACCCTGAAAAGTGTGAGGTGATTCATTTTGGAAGGACAAACTTGAAAGCAGAATACAGGGTTAACGGAAAGATTCTTGGCAGGGTAGAGGAGCAGAGGGATCTTGGGGTTCTTGTCCATAGTTCCCTGAAAGCTGCCACCCAGGTGGATAGAGTTGTTAAGAAGGCGTATGGTGTGTTAGCTGTCATTAATAGAGGGATTGAGTTCAAGAGCCATGAAGTTATGCTCCAACTATACAAAACTTTGGTTCGGCCACATCTGGAGTATTGTGTCCAGTTTTGGTCACCTCGTTACAGGAAAGATGTGGAAGCGTTGGAAAAGGTGCAGAGGAGATTTTCCAGGATGTTGCCTGGAACGGAGGGAAGGTCTTACGAGGAAAGGTTGAGAGGGGTAGTGCTTTTCTCTTTAGAACAACCAAGGATGAGAGGTGACTTGATAGAGGTGCACAAAATGATCAGAGGTATGGATAGAGTGGACAGCCAGAGACTTTTTCCTAGGGTGGAAGTAGCTATTACGAGGGGGCATAGTTTTAAAGTGAGTGGAGGTAGATACAGGAGAGATGTCAGGAAGCTTCTTTACTCAGAGAGTGGTAGGGGCGTGGAATGCATTGCTGGGGAGGGTAGTGGAGTCAGCCTTATTAGGGGCGTTTAAGCAGCTGTTAGATAGGCATGTGGATGATAGTATAAGGTAGGGGTGGAGTTTAGATAGACCTTAGGTTTCGGGTAAAGTTCGGCACAACATCGTGGGCCAAGGGGCCTGTACTGTGCTGTACAGTTCTATGTTCTATACCAGTGTTCTATGTATTTAGAAAATTAAGCTGACCAAAGTGGGAAGAAAAACGTGCTGAAGGTCTTTTTCATGAATATGATCCGTTTTGGAAAACATTGAGTTTTGAAGCCAGCAAATTGTCCCCACTTCATTTTGTTGTCTGTTAGAAATACTTAACATTAGTTGATGACATCTCCAATTCCAAAGTTCAAATTTCTTACTTGGAAATGTAAAGGAGAAGACATTTAATTTGTTTCTTCACTCTAACGTAATATTTTCAAAAGCAGAATCTTTTAAATAAATAGAAGAGGTCTTACTAGGGATGCAGACAGTAGAGGAGTTGAGGTCATGATCAGATTAGCCATGATCCTTTTCAATGGCGAAGCAGAACAGAGGGGCTGATTGGCATAGTCCTGCTTCTAATTCATATGTTCATGTATAGGCCATAAAGAGAGATAGAAAGGGAGGAAAGGAGAGACACTGAAGCACAGATCTTTGGAAGTGTACATAAAAGAGTAATTTATTAGAGTAGGGGTTTAGAAGTGAGAAAGAAGACTGGGAATGAAATTGATGGTGTCATGTAATTATTGTACGAGAAGTTTACGTAGTAACTTCCCACTATAAATATGGGCTAGAAAATTGTTAATTTGCATATTAAAAATTATTAAATTTTTCACGCTAAACTAAAAAGTAAATTAACTTGTTAAATTAGTCTCCAGCCTGTGACCCTACTTCACCAATAAGCTACTTTTGGTTTAACTCCTCATGTGCAAAGAAAGATCAATTATTACATAAAGACTGACTTTATGCTCCTAACACCTAAGTTATGTTGTTTTTGCTGGGACCAACTATGTCAGCAGAGAACAGAGATTGAATGTGAGATTTCTAATCTTTATATACCTTCATGTTACACCCTTTGACACTAGTTGTGAACCTTGACACCAGTACTTGGGTGCTTCTCCATGTTCAGCAACTTTAGCAATAATATTTATTTGAAACTCTCTGTGTTGCTTTTATATGATCTTAATTATCCTTAATGAAATATGAAATTGTCCAAATAGTGAACCTTTATAACACTGAAGTAAAACATTACTAATCCTTCAGTAGTACCCAAGTTTGAATGTCTTCATCAAAATGAATGCTGTTTCCAGAGAACTTTAAATGACTGTAGATTTTTTGGAGTTACAGCTGGTATCTTGTTTTGTACTGATAAAAATTTACAAATCTTTTGTGCAAGTACAGAACCAAGTTTTAAGGTCATAAACATCTACAGCACAGAAAAAGGCCCTTCAACCCATTTGAGTCTGTGCTTGTCAAAGACTGCCATCTAACTATTCTAATCCCATTTTCTTAACCCACAACCTTGTATGCCTTTGCATCACAAGCCTACATCTAAATGCTTCTTAAATGTTATGTGGACTACTCCCTCTACTACCCTGACAGGTAAAGAGTTACAGATTCCACTACACTGAGCGAAAAACCTTTTCCTCACATCCCATCTAAATCTCCTGCCCCTTACCTTAAATCTTTGCCCCTATCATTGATCAAAAGTTCTTTCCCGTCTATTTCTATTTATTTTGTTTATTACATTTACAGAGCTTGGCAATGGTCAAATGGTGTATTATTTCAGGAATTTTGTATCCTGCCCTAGGACCAATTCTCTGGTATGTTCATTTGTTTAAGTCCATGACTGACATGGCACTCTTCTCAACCAAAATCTACATGCAATCTGTAACCAAGTGTTTTCATTGTTAAAAAGCTGGACCTTAATTGCGTTTTAGAACGTCTGACATGAGTAATCAAAAATGGAATCTGTTCTGATTTCCACAATCAGATGGAAAATCAGATGAATTAATTTCTATCCCCTAAATGTTTTCCTGCTAACATAGATCTACTTGGCCCACTACTTCCCAGGAATCAGGCCTTAGCAGTGCTTCCTTTCCCATTGGACTAGAAACACACTGCTGTAGAAAATTCTGTGAATGCACTCTAGTAGTTCCCTCTCCCCTCCGTTTACACTACTGCTATTATTACAATCTATATTGAGATAAAGTCCAGCACTATAAAATACTCCCTCATTTTTGTAACGTCCTGTATTTCCTTCCAAACTTGATTCTCTGTGTCCTTCCCCATTTATTGTGGCCTCTAGTGTACAATAAGCAATATAATTGTTTCTTTTTGTTTCTTAGCTCTCGCCAAATCGATTCTGTCCTTGAATCCTCTAGGACATATGCTTTCTCATATCTCCAATTCCCCCTTAATCAATACTGCACCCCTGTTCTATTTTCCTTTTTAATCTTACCTGAGCATATTATATCCAGGAATGTTTAATTCCTAGTCTTGTCCTTCCTTTAGTCAGGTCTCTGTTATAGCAACAACATCATATATTCAATAGCAGTCTGTGTCTATAACTCACCAATCTTATTTATGATACTCTGCATTCACACACCTGCATGGTGACTCTGACTTAGACTTTAGTACTTTGTCCCTTACTCAAATATTAATCCACTAATCTGTACTCCAGTACAATCTATCTCTTTCAGTATCTTGTGCTTTTTGGTTTTGCCATCTAATATTATCTCCTGCTTCCCAAACCCCTGCCTGGTGATGGTCTATTGGTATTATCGCTAGACTATTAATCCAGAGACCCAGGTAATGTTCTGGGGTAATGGGTTCGAAACCCACTGTGGCAGATGGTGAAATTTGAATTCAATAATAATTTGAAATTAAGAATCTAATGATGACCATGAAACCATTGCCGATTGTGAGAAAAAACCCATCTGGTTCACTAACGTCTTTCAGGAAAGGAAATCTGCCATCCTTACCTGGCCTGGCCTACATGTGACTCCAGACCCACAGCACTGTGGTTGACTCTTAACTGCCCTCTGGGCAATTAGGGATGGGCAATAAATGCTGATCCAGCAATCCCTGTCAATGTCCGCGTTTCTGTGCTCATGCTAATACAAAAATCAATCATTTTTCTGCATAAAGTAGTTTTACTCATTGAGTCTGAGATGGTTCATTCAAAGAGCTATCCAGTTAGCCCCACTCCTGTACTTGTTCACTATTTTTCTGCAAGACTTTTCCTTCAAATATTTATCTGATTCCCATTTGAAAAATTCTATTGAATTTGAATCCATTCTTTAAGGTGATACATCTCAAATACCATCCAGTCGATGCTTCTGTATGATTTTTCACATCTTGTCAATCACCATAATTATATGTTCTCTGATCATCGATCCTTCACCCATTGGGATCAATTTCTCTTCATTTATTCAATCTAAACTCTTCTTGATTCTCCACCAAATCTCCTCCTCGCCATCTCTGCTTTAAGGAAGAAATATAATTTTTCAGTTTATTTGCATAACTATGATCCATCTCTGAAACTGTTCAATAATTCTGTTCCGTATGCTCCACAAAGGCCAAGGCCTTCCTAACATATGATGCTCAAAATTTAAATCCTTCATCTCAGGCCAAACTTATGTTACCCGTTGAATAAATACAGAAAGTGCTGGAAATACTCAGCAATGAGACAGTGTCTGTGGAGAGAGAAACAAAGTTGATGTTTCAGATTGATGGCATTTCAAGACAGGATCCCATATACTTTTAAACTGCCTAGACACCTTCAAATATTTGTGTATCGATGTCTCTGTCTCTCACTTCTTGCATCTATGTTTAAAATATTACAATTTAGTAAGTGAGGTAGCAAGAACTGCAGATGCTGGAGTCAGAGACAAAACAGTACGGAGCTGGAGGAACACAGCAGGTCAGGCAGTATCAGAGGAGCAGGAAATTTGATGTTTCAGGTCAGGACCCTTCTTCAGAAATGGGGAGGGCGAAGGGACCTGGGAAATAAATAGAGAGAGGAGGGTGGGGCTGGGGAAAATAGACAGAATGGTAATAGGTAAATGCAGATAGGGACTGGTGGGGATTGGTCAGTGGGATGAGTGGGGCAGATAGGCGGAGAGAAGATGGACAGGTTGTGTCAGGTCAAGGAGATGGGGATGAGAGGGAGGGTTGGACATGGTATGGGTCTGGGGGTGGGAGATTTTAAAACTGGTAAATTCCATTTTTAGGCCATCGGACTGTAGGCTCCTGAGGCGGAATATGAGGTGTTGCTCCTCCTGTTTGCGGGTGGTGTCATTGTGACACTGAAGGAGGCCCAGGATGAACATGTCACCCAGGGAGTTGGAGGGGTTGTTAAAGTGATGGATCACTGGAAGGTGTTGTCGTATGTTGCATACAGAGTGCAGATGCTCCATGAAATGGTCTCCGAGTCTACGCTTCGTCGCACCAATAAAAGGAAGCATTAGACCAAGTCAACAGATGTGCAAGTGAAACCCTGTCTGACATGAAAATTTTATTTTGTGCCTTGAATGGAGGTGAGGGGAGAGGTGTAGGGGCAGGTGTAGCACTACCTGCAGTTGCAGGGAAAGGTGCTGGGTGTGGCGGGGTTAGTGGGGAGTGTGGACCAGATGAGGGAGTCGCGGAGAGAGTGGTCCCTACAAAAGGCAGATGGGGCAGGGAGGGAAATATGTCTTTGATTATGGAGTCAGATTATAGGTGGCGGAGAATGATATGCTGGATACAAAGGTTGGTGGGGTGATATGTGAGGACAAAGGGGTTCTGTCTTTATTTTTGTTGGCAGGAGGGGATGTGAGGGCAGAAGTTCAGGAAATGCAAAAGAAATGTTTGAGGACATTTTTAATTACCCAAGGGGAATGTTATGGTCCTTGAAATAGAAGGACACCTGGGATGCTCGGAGGCGGAATGCCCCATCTTGGGAGTAGACGTGGCGGAGGAATTAGGAGTAGGCGATCACATTCTTGCAGGAAGATGGGTGAGAGGAGGTGTAGTCCAGGTAGCTGTGGGAATTGGTGGGCTTGAAATAGCTGTCAGTTTCGAGACGGTCACCAGAGACGGAGACAAAGAGGTCCAGGAAGGAGAGAGAGGTATTTGAGAAGGTCCAGGTGAATTTGAGTTTGGGGTGAAAATTGTTAGTAACGTTAATGAACTGTTCAAGCTCCTTGTGTGAGCATGAGGCAGCGCCAATACAGTCATTGATGTAGCGGAGGAAGAGGTAGGGGTTAGTGTCAGTGTAACAGCGGAAAAAGGACTGTTCCATGTATCCTATGAAGAGGCAGGCATAGCTTGGGCCCATGCCGGTGTCCATGGCCATCCGCTTCATCTGTAGGAAGTGGGAGGAGTTAAAGGAGAAGTTGTTAAGGGTAAGGACGAGTTTGGTTAAGCAGATGAGGGTGTCAGTGGAGGGGGACTGGTTGGGCCTGCGGGAGAGGAAGAAGCGGAGGGCTGTTAGGCCATTTGCATGGGGGATACAGGTGTACAGGGATTGAATGTCCATAGTGAAGATGTATGTTAGTAGGTATTGTGCAAAAATATGTCTTCAAATCTTTGTCTTCAAGTCTTTGAACCGTGGCCTGCCTATCACTGTATTGCAAACAGCTCCTTTGTATCTTCACTTCATTGTAGTTTTATTTTGTGCACATCACATCTGGTGAACCCATAGGAAACCTTTGAGGACGTCTTGAGGACTCTGGTGAGCTGCCTGAGTAAATGTCTGGCAAAAGTCAGGAGCCCACTACTTCTGATCACAGCAGTGATCCAAGGACCTTGTGGGGACGCAGTGTCCAAGTGCAGCTTTAGAGATAACAACTTGGACTTGGATCAGTTCTTTGTAATGCATGTGAATTACACAACTGTGGGGAATACATACAATGTAGAAGGTATGAGATATGATATACAGCACAGGAAAAGGATTATTTGTGACAAAATATAGTTTGCAAAAGGGAACTTTGTTTTTTCAGTGTTCATCATTTGCATTCCAGTATTTTCAAAATTTTTAAGGTTGCTATTCTGGATTTGATAGCAAATTGTTTATTGTACCAGTGTATGTATGTGTGTAGCTAAATCTTTCATGCATCTTTCTGCATGCAATCCCTTGAAGAAATGCATTTACTTTTTATGTGTGAAATATAGCTGCAACCTGTGAGATGCCATGCCTTATATCACTATTAAATCTATTTATAGTAGTTGGTACCACTAGTAGATATCTTCACTGCAGGCAGAGGTGAGCTTGCAAGATGGATAAAAAACTGGCTCAGTCATAGAAGACAGAGGGTAGCAGTGGAAGGGTGCGTTTCTGAATGGAGGGCCATGACTAGTGGCGTTCCTTAAGGATCAGTGTTGGGACATTTGCTGTTTGTAATATATATAAATGTTTTGGAGGAAAATGTAACTGGTCTGATTGGTAAGTTTGCTGATGATACAAAGGCTGGTGGAATTGCGGATAGAGATGAGGACCGTCAAAGGATACAGCAGGATATAGATCGGTTGGTGACTTGGGCAGAGAGATGGCAGATGGAGTTTAATCCGGAAAAATGTGAGGCAGTGTATTTTGGAAGGTCTAATCCATAAGGAAGATACACAGTAAATGGCAGAACCCTTAAGAGTACTGATAGGCAGAGGGATCTGGGTGTACAGGTGCAAAGGTCACTGAAAGTGGCAACGCAGGTGAAGAAGGTTGTCAACAAGGCATATGGCATGCTTGCCTTCATCGGCCGGGGCATTGAGTTTAAAAATTGGCAGGTAATGTTGCAGTTTATAGAACCTTAATTAGGCCGCATTTGGAATATTGTGTTCAATTCTGGTCGCTACACTACCAGAAGGATGTGCTGGCTTTGGAGAGGGTACAGAAAAGATTTACCAGGATGTTGCCTGGTATGGAGGACATTAGCTGTGAGGATAGTTTGGAGAAACTTGGGTTGTTCTCACTGGAACAACAGAGGTTCAAGGGAGACCTGATCGAGGTCTACAAGATTATGAAGGGCATGGACAGAGTGGACAGTCTGAAGCTTTTTCCCAGGGTGGAAGAGTCAGTTACTAGGGGACATAGGTTTAAGGTGTGCGGGGCAAGGTTTAATGGTGATGTATGAGGCAAGTTTTTTTTACAGAGGGTGGTGGGTGCCTGGAACTTACTGCTGGGGTCATATTGTAAGCAGATACGATAGTGACTTTCAAAAGGGCGTCTTGACAAATACATGAATTAGATGGGAATAGAGGGATATGGCCCTCGGAAGGGTAGAGGGATTTTAGTTGAGATGGGCAGCGTGTTGGTGCAGGGTGGAGGGCCGAAGGGCCTGTTTCTGTGCTGAAATTTTCTTTGTTCCTTGTTCTAACGCAGTGCACCGTGCTGTAGAGAAGGTTTGCATTTATTGTGCAAGAGATGTATAGCAAAAAATACAAACATATGGACATTTTACAGATATCAGAAATGAAGACCAGAATCTTTTTGATCACCAAATAAATGAGCAGGTTGGCAACTTTGTATAGTTTTTAAAATAAATATTTACAGCTTCATCCCAGTCCTGCCAATCTTTGTCAGCAAACCATTTCCTTTTATCTCTTCTTTCAACAGGCTAGAATTGAGTAAGAATTGCCTTCCTTGACTCCGATAAAATTCCCTGCTTCTGGCTTGAACTTAGGATTCAGTTTAGTTTTATACACCTTCAGTTAGGATGAATATTTACAGAACATTGCTCTGGTCAGAACTGAAGTATTGTGCCCACTTCTGGGTGTCATACTTTTGGAAGGATATACAGTATGATGTTGGTTTGCAGTATGTTGTTGTTATTTGAGAATTTTGATCTGAAAATGGAAGAAAAGTAGAATTCAGTTTTCAATTCTATGAAGGCCACTAGATACTAAGTGACTTGATAAACTACCTGGTGTTTATTTGTTGAAATGTTTACAAAGTTGAATATTTATGGCATAAAGAAGGACTGCCCTGAGCCACAATCCAATTTCTGTTGAGAAGAACACTTTCATACCAGCAGAAGAGCAGTTTAGTTTGTGGCAGTTTAGATATTTAGAATTGACAAGAAGGCAAAGCTGTCAGAACTGGAAGGTAGAGTAAGCAATTGTCAAGTTGAGATCCGATGTTTACCTCATTGGGATTGAATTACTGTGAAGAGCATTACTGGGGCAAATCAGGTAGAATATTACATTACATGTACTTAATTTTTATGTACAGATGTTTCTAAATTTTCTTGGTTACAGAAAAGAAAAGAAGAAATTTATGTTCTTTTGCTATAAGGACTTTGGCGAACTAACGTGAATATGTTCTGTAACCTGAAACCATAGTAATCAAATTATAAAATAAAACTTGTGATCTATCAAAACAGGTTTCATTTTGAGGTCTGACTCATACAGTCAGCTGGAATCATAACTGGAGGTGTTAGAAAGGGTGAGAAAGTATAGCCCTCCCTTGAGGCAAAATGGTTGAGGGGAGATTTGTAGAAATGTTGAAAATCATGAAAGATAAAGGGAAATTATTCCCATTGGTAGATAGATCAAGAACCAGCAGACAGTATTGTTGATTATTTTGCCTTACACTTTACAAGGACACGAGGAAAAGCCTTTTCACACAGCAAGTGGCTGGAATTTCGAGTACACTGCCCGAGAGTATGGTGGACACAAATTCATTTGTGGCATTCAAAAGAAAATTGGAAATTGAAAATTGTAAAACTAGACAGAACGTGGATGAGTGGGATTTGCTGAGTTGCACTCCAACTGATTCACATGGGCACTACAGACCTAATTGTTACCTTCAGTGCTGTCACCCTTCTATCACAGAAAGGAGGCTACTTGACCTCATCACGTCTGCACTGGCTGTCTAAATAAACATCATGACTTCATGCCATTGTTCTGCCTTTTCCCAATAACCTTGCATTATTGTTTCTGTCTTAATTAATCAACCAGTGTTCTCTTGGATGCCTGAGTTGAACATACATCCTCTATACTTGCAGATAATGCATTCCAGGCCTGAACCACCAAAAATCCTACTATTCTACTTTGTCCCAGTTCTCCTAATGTTTCAATTTTCGGATTTCCGATTTTCTTCTGAAAGCCACAATGCTTTTTTTCTCACATTTTCTTCTTTTTGAAGTCACTTTAAGTACATGCTGTCTTGTTTATGAACCTTTACATGCAGGAACAAGTTCTCCCTGTCTACTGTATCCAATCTCCTTTTCAAAAGCATTTATCAGATCTCCTCTTAGCCTTGCTGTGTTTGTGGAGATGGGTACCAACGTCTCCAATCTATCCTAATAACTGAAGTTTTCATCCCTGGAGCCATTCTTCTAAATCTTTTCTGTAGAGAAGAATGATCACTCATTGTCAACTTGTGCTATTTGAAGAGTGATTCACTTCTTTGTTTCAAATGGTATGATGTAGAACACACGGACCAAGGCGTGCAGGTACATAATTCTTTGAAGTTTATGTCACAGATGGACAGGGCGGTTAAAAAAGTGTTTGGCACGCTTGCCTTCATTGCTCAGTCCTTTGAGTATAGGAGTTGGGAAGTCATGTTGAGGTTGTACAGGACATTAGTGAGGCCTCTTCTGGAATACTGTGTCCAGTTCTGGTTGCCCACTTATAGGAAGGATATTATTAAGCTGAAGGGGGTTGAGCAGAGATTTATCAGGATGTTTCCCGGTATGGAAGTTTTGAGTTATAAAAGACAGGCTGGATATGCTAGGACTTTCTTCACTGGAGCGTTTGAGGTTGACAGGTGACCTAATAGAAGTTAATAAAATAATGAGGGGTATAGATCGAGTTAATGGTAATTGTCTTTTCCCTCGGATTAGGGATTTCAAGGGTAAGGGACACAGTTTTAAAGTGAGAGGAGAGAGATTTAAGAAAGACATTGGAGGGAAATATTTTACACAGAGGGTGATTTGTGTTTGGAATGAACTTCCTGAGGAAGTGGTGGATGTGGATACGATTACAATGTTTAAAAGACATAAGTAGGTGAATAGGAAAGGTTTGGAGAGATATGGGCTAGGAGCAGGCAGGTGGGGCTAGTTTGGTTTGGGATTATGTTCGGCATGGACTGGTTGGACGGAAGGTTATTTCTGTGCTGTATGACTCTATGCATCATTTTCTGGTGCTATTAAAACATGATTCATGCTGATATATGTAATGGATTGTAAGTGAAATTTGTAATTGTAATTCTGATTTCTGCAGACCTGCTTTGTGGATGAGATGTGATGTTTTTCATTCCAGACACAAAAAAAAGTACCTTGTTAAATGGTGGAAAGAAGTTCACGTAGGGGATTTTATTCGATTGTCTTGCAACGAGATCATCCCTGCAGATATGGTGCTGCTGTATTCCACTGATGTTGATGGGATCTGCCACATTGAAACCTCCAATCTGGATGGAGAAACCAACCTGAAGCAGAGACAGGTTGTTAAGGGATTCATAAACCTGGTGAGATATATCCTTTGGGACTAAAGGCCAGCAATAAACGAACTACAGCTTTTTAGATAATTCCTACTATGTGTACTGCTATTTCTGCAATTGTTAGTCGCAATAACCAAATACTTTTGCTTATCTGTAAATATTTAGTATTGGGAAAATGCACATGATTATGAATTAAGTCAGTAAAGACCTAATGGTAGGGAAGTTAGCCTTAATCAATCAAGATTTTAAAAGTATCTCCTTATTAATTGCAGGTCTAGTTATAAGGATTAAGTCCATAATCCTCCATTCCAGAAGAGAGCTTCACCCACAGAAGGCACAGATCACAGTTTAGCCCTGCCAAACGTATAAAATAGGAGCAAAAATAGACCATTTGGCCCCTCAAAACTGCTCTGTCATTCAGTAAGATCATAGCTAATCTATGTGTGCTTTGAACTCCACAATCTCATCAACCCCATTAACCTTAAATTCTTATTAGGCAAGAGAATCAATCTACTTCTGCCTTAAAAATATTTAATGACCTCTCTTCCACAGACATCTGAAGCATAGAGTTCAGAATCTACAAAAACCTCAAAGAGAAAGCATCACCATTTTTATTCCAAAAAGGGACCCCTAATTACAAAACAGTTCCCCCTAATTCTGAAATCGTCCCAAGTGGGAACTTCCTTTCCACATGCATCTTGTCAAAACCATTCTATATCTTATAAACTTCAATCAAGTTACCCGTCATTTTCCTAACTCCAGTGGGAACAAACCCATCTTGTCCAACCTAACCTCAAAAGACAACCTACTCTTTCCAATTATCTATCTTTTAAGCCTCGTCTAAAAAGTATCCCCAATCCATATATATACTACCTTAATACGGAGACCAAGACCACAGTATTCAAGGCATGGACTCAATAATACAGCTTTTATAGTACAACATTTTTTTATTCTTATGTTCAACTGTGTTTGTAATAAAAGTTAGCATCCCGTTGGCATTCCTGACTATGTGCTGCACTTGCATACTATGTTTTTGTAACACTTGAATGGGAACACCTAAACTTCACTGCAGCTCAACATTTCACAGCCATTCCCCATTTAAGCAACGCTCTGCTTTGCTTTATTTTTCCAGTCAAAGTAAACGATTTCAATTTTCTGAATTTACACTGCCTCAACCATATGTTTGCTCACCCACTCAATCCATCCTTACCTGTCTACGACCTCCTTATGTTGTCTTCACAGCAAAGTTTCCTACTCATCTTTTTGTCATCTGCAAATTTAGCCACCACACCTTCATAAGTTGTTGATCTAAATTATACAGGTTGAGAGCCAAGCAGAGATTTGCATAAGACTCCAGTCATCTTTTGCTGCCAATCAGATGTAGTCCCATTTATGTGTACTCTTTGTTTTCAGCTAGCTAACTAGCCTCTATCCATGCTAATCTGTTACAATCTATACCAAGAGCTTTTATTCTCTGTGATTGCCTTTTTCGTGACACCTTATCAAATGCCTTCTGGACATTCAAGTGCAGAATGTCTACAGGCTTCCAATTATCCACAAAGTATATTACTCCAATAAATTGGTTAACATAGAATCATTCAGTTACACAGCATGGAAACAGACCCTTAGGTCCAACTTGTCCAAGTCGACCAGATATTCGAAACTGATCTAATCCCATTTGCCAGCATTTGACCACTACCTTCTACCATCACCACCACCCTACCCTCCCCCTCCCCAACACACACACACACACACACACACACACACACACACACACATTCTCTCTCTCTCACTCACTCTCTCATACTCTCACTCTCTCTCTCGCAGACACGCGCAGACACACACAGACACTCTCTCTCTCTCTCCCCGCCCTCACTCCCTGGCAGAGAGATGCACAAATCTGTGGGGTGAATTTGTATTTGCAGATGCATCCTATTTTGTTCAAAAAGCACACAATTTAGAGATAGTCAATGAGGCATTTTAAAACTTCCAACTTTAGAAATAAAACCAGTCTGACTCCAAACCAAAACACAAACGGATTCCAAACAAAGTGACACACCTAACATGCATTGTCTGACTTAAAATGTCACCTCTTCTTCACACTGATCAAACCTTTAGTTCATCAGGGCAGTGTCTCGAAAGAAATTCAGGGATTTACATATGCACTGTGACTAGGCGTACCAAATGCCTTCTTCACCATCCTTTGTGCCTAACTCCACCTTTAAGGAACTATGCACCTGCACCCCTGGATCCCTTTGTATGGCAACACTCCCCAGGATCCATTAACTGTAAATCCTGCCCTGATTTGCCTTACTGAAATGCAACACCTCACATTTATCTAAATTAAACTCCATCTGCCACTCCTTGACCCATTGACTCATCTGATCAAAGGTCCTGGATGAACACAGCAGGTCAAGCAGCATCATAGGAGCAGGAAAACATGACATTTCGGGCCGAGACCCTTCATCAGAAATGGGGGAGGGGAAGAGGGTTCTGAAATAAATAGGGAGAGAGGGGGAGGCGGATAGAGGATGGATAGAGGAGAGGATAGGTGGAGAGGAGGCAGACAAGTCGAAGAGGCGTGGATGGCGCCAGTAAAGGTGAGTGTAGGTAGGGGGGTAGGGAGGAGATAGGTCAGTCCAGGGAGGACGGACAGGTCAAGGGGGCGGGATGATGTTAGTAGATAGGAGATGGGGGTGTGGCTTGAGGTGAGAGGAAAAACAGGTTAGGGAGGTGGAGGTGAGCTAGGCTGTATTTGGGGTGCGGTTGGGGGAGGGGAGATTTTGAAGCTTGTGAAATCCATCCGCTTAGCCGAACTTGTCCTCACCCTCAACAACTTCTCTTTCAATTCCTCCCACTTCCTACAGACAAAGGGGGTGGCCATGGGTACCCGCATGGGCCCAAGCTATGCCTGCCTCTTTGTAGGTTACGTGGAACAATCCCTCTTCCGTACCTACACTGGCCCTAAACCCCACCTCTTCCTCCGTTACATTGATGACTGCATCGGCGCCGCCTCGTGCTCCCACGAGGAGCTCGAACAGTTCATCCACTTCACCAACACCTTCCACCCCAACCTAAAGTTCACTTGGACCATCTCCAACACTTCTCTCACCTTCTTGGACCTCTCTGTCTCCATCTCGGGTAACCACCTAGAAACCGATGTCCATTTCAAGCCCACTGACTCCCACAGCTACCTGGAATACACCTCCTCCCACCCACCTTCCTGCAAAAATGCCATCCCCTATTCCCAATTCCTTCGCCTCCGCCGCATCTGCTCCCAGGATGAGACATTCCACTCCCGTACATCCCAAATGTCCTCATTCTTCACGGACTGCAACTTCCCCCCCACAGTGGTCGAGAACGCCCTCGACCGTGTCTCCCGCATTTCCCGGAACACATCCCTCACGCCCCGTCCCCGCAATAATAACCAAAAAAGAATCCCCCTCGTCCTCACATACCACCCCACCAACCTCCAGATCCAACGCATCATCCTCCGACACTTCCACTATCTGCAATCAGACCCCACCACCAAAGACATTTTTCCCTCCCCACCCTTATCTGCCTTCCGAAGGGACCACTCCCTCCACGACTCCCTTGTCCGCTCCACACTCCCCTCCAGCCCCACCACACCCGGCACTTTTCCCTGCAACCGCAGGAAGTGCTACACCTGCCCCCACACCTCCTCCCTCACCCCAATCCCAGGCCCCAAGAAGACTTTCCACATCAGGCAGATGTTCACCTGCACATCTGCCAATGTGGTATACTGCATCTGCTGTACCTGTTGTGGCTTCCTCTACATCAGGGAAACCAAGTGGAGGCTTGGGGACCGCTTTGCAGAACACCTGCGCTCAGTTCGCAACAAACAACTGCACCTCCCAGTCGCGAACCATTTCAACTCCCCCTCCCATTCCTCAGATGACATGTCCATCTTGGGCCTCCTGCAATGCCACAGTGATGCCACCCGAAGGCTGCAGGAACAGCAAATCATATTCAGCCTGGGAACCCTGCAGCCCAATGGCATCAATGTGGATTTCACAAACTTCAAAATCTCCCCTCCCCCAACCGCATCCCAAAACCAGCCCAGCTCATCTCCACCTCCCTAACCTGTTTTTCCTCTCACCTCAAGCCGCACCCCCATCTCCTATCTACTAACATCATCCCGCCCCCTTGACCCGTCCGTCCTCCCTGGACTGACCTATCTCCTCCCTACCCCCCTACCTACACTCACCTTTACTGGCTCCATCCCCACCTCTTCGACTTGTCTGCCTCCTCGCCACCTATCCTCTCCTCTAGCCATCCTCTATCTGCCTCCCCCTCTCTCCCTATTTATTTCAGAACCCTCTTCCCCTCCCCCATTTCTGTTGAAGGGTCTAGGCCCAAAATGTCAAGTTTTCCTGCTCCTATGATGCTGCTTGACCTGCTGTGTTCATCCAGCCCCATGCTTGTTATCTCGGATTCTCCAGCATCTGCAGTACCTTTTATCTCTGATCAAAGGTCCTGTTGTACTCCAAGATAACCTTTTTCACTTTCCACTACACCATCAATTTTGGTGTCATCTACAAACCTACTAACCATACCTCCTATGGTCATGTCCCAATCATTTATGAAAATGATCATACAGCTTCTTACCAATTATTTTGTGTTTGACGAAGTGGGCAGCTATAATGCCTTTCACTATTGATTCTAACAACTTCCCTATGACAATCACCAAAGTAGTTAGCCAATAAAAACAGCTTCCTATTTTCTGCCTTCTTGTAATCTTCAATAGAGGGTTATATTTGCTACTTTTCAGTCTGATGGAACCTTTCCTGAATCAATAGCATTTTGGAGAATCAACACTAACACATTTGCTAGCTCATTAGCACCCCCACCTCTGCTAAGACCCTAGAATTAAGTCCATTCTGAAGTCCACATCTTCATCCATTTGTATGGTATTATTTCCTTAGTGTTTGTTGTTTCCCTAAATTCCCATTGCCCCTCCATCTTCTGATTTACAGCTATTGTGGGAATTTTCTTTATCCTGTGTAGTGAAGATACAAGTAGAATTGTGCTAATTCCATCTGTCATTTCTTTATTATCTATAGTAATTCCCATTCTCACTCTCTAGAGAACCCAACCTTCACTTTACTAAAGAACGATCACTTGACTTGTGATATTAACTGTGGTTTCTTTCTGCAGATGCTGCTAGATCTGCTGTGTTACTCCAGCACCTTCAGTTTTTGGTTTACTTTCTTTCTTTCATTTTTAACAACAATAGAAACACATGCTATCTGTTTTTACATTTCTAGCTTCCTTTCATGCTGTAATTTCTTCCTCCTGATTAGCCTTTTAATCATTCACCGCAATTCTTTAAATTCTGACTAATGATTAGACCTGTCAGTCATCTTTCTACAGGTATTTGCTTTTACTTAAGTTTGATGCTTTTCCTAATTTCTTTAGTTAACCGTGGATGCTGAGTCTTCACTTTAGAATTTTCCTTTCATAGACTTATAGACATTTACAGTGCAGGAAGCCGTACAGCTATGATATTTGCGCCAGTCAACAAAGATCTAGCAATAGTTATCCCATTTTCCAGCTTTTGGCCTGTAGCCCTGCAAGCTATCAAAATGCTGCTTAAATGTTACAAAAGTTTCAGACTCAACCATCCTTTCAGACAGTGAGTTCCAGACTCTCACCGTCCTCTTAGAAAAAACAGAATCCTCAACTCTTAACCTTCTACATCTTACCATGAATCTGTGCTCTCTGGTTATTGATCCTTCTACTAATGGAAAAAATGGGCGACATAGTGGCTTAATGATTAGTGCTGCTGCCTCACAGCACCGGAGACACAGGTTCGAATCCAGCCTTGGTTGACTGTTTGTGTGGAGTTTGCACATTCTCCCATGTCTGCGTGGGTTTCCTCTTGGTGCTCTGGTTTCCTCCCACAGTCCAAAGATGTGCAATTTAGGATGGTTGGCCTTGCCAAATTGCCCTGTAGTGTCCAGGGAGGTTATGTAGATTAGCCATGGTTAATGTGGGGTTACGGGGTTAGGGTATGAGGCACTGGGACGAGGTGGGATGCTGTTCGGAGGGTCGGTGCAGACTTAATGGGCTGAAGAGCCACTTTCCACAATTTAGAATCTGATTCTATGAAATGTTTTCTTATTGACATAAAAGCAAAATATTGCACATGCTAGAAATATGAAACACACACAAAATACTGGAGAAACTAATCAAATCCGGAAGGAATCTGAGAAACAGAGTTAACATTTCAAGTCAGATTAGACATTTGTTCAGAACTGTTTCAAATTAATTGTACCTGAAATGTTAACTGTGTTTCTCTCTCCACAGGTGCTACCAGAGCTTTTGAGTTTCTCCAGAATTTTTTGCATGTGCCTTCCTATCCACTCTTTACACCCTCAATCTTGTACATCTCTATCAGGTCACTTCTCAACCTTCGCTGCTCTGACAGAAACTACCCCAGAAGATCCATCTAAAATCTCAGATCCTATGACAAGTTGTAAGAATCTACTTATTTCCAACTATTCTTAAACATTCCCTCAAGTATCCACCACTGAATCTCTATCAGTCTATCCACTAACTTCATACGCTTGTTAATTTCAGCTGCCTCAGCTTTCATGCTCACACAGTTGTCCTTAGTTTAAAATTCTAGTGTTTGGTCCAATCTTCTACCTTGCAAACTGGATCTAAAATTGAATCTTGCTGACATTCGCTGCTACGTAAGTGTGCCTTTAACCTGAGTTCATTCATTAATCCTGTCACATTATACAATACCAAATGTAATATAAACTGTTCTTTGGTTGCTTCCAGAATGTGATGCTGTAAGAAACTAGACCCCTAGAGTCATAGAGATATACAGCATGGAAACAGTCCCTTCGGTTTAACTCGTCCATGCTGACCAGATATCCAAAATAAATCCAGTCCCATTTCCCAGCATTTGGCCCATATCCCTCTCAACCCTTCTAATTCATATACCCATCGAGATGCCTTTTAACTGTTGTAATTGTACCAGCCTCCACCATTTCGTCTGACAGCTCATTCCACCCAGGCATGACCTCCCAACTCCTGTACTCAATGCACTGACCAACTAACTCAAATGCATTCTATGAACTTTATGTGCAGGCTTCCACTGCCAATCTGATTTTTCCAGTCGGAATGATTAAAGTCACTCTATTTATTGCCATGCCTTTGTCAGAAGCACCCTTATTTCTTCTTGTATACTTTGCTCTACATTGTGTTTACTGTTTGAGAATTCATGGACCATTCTGACTCGTAACTTTTTCCCCTACTATTCCTCATCTGCACCCAAACTGATTTTATATACTGATGCCCTGAATATTCGGAGCAATCATTGTCATGTTGCAGCCATATGTTCGTAATGGCTGTCAGGTCATATTTATCTTCCTCAATGTGCACTATCGGTTTGTTTACTTCTTTATGAAATCTACACGCATTCATATGTAGAGCCTTTAGTTTTTTTTGTCTTGTCATTTTTGGAATACCTAGTCTTCTTTGTTGGTGTTTTGCTAGATTTTTTTTTCTCTCTGTCCCTTCCTACCATTTCTTTGTTGTCATTTCCCATATTATTACTTTCTTCCCACTTGCCTCTACCTTTTGATATACCATATCTTTCAACATTTGATCCCTTGGCTCCACTATTTAGTTTAAACTTTCCCTTTGAGCACAGTTTTCCTAAGGTATTGTACAACTGACCATATCATTACAGTTTTTAACTTCTAAGTCATTTTCTTACTTTTTGCTATGGGCATTGAGAATATATGCCATAAAGAGCAGCAGAGTATCATCAGGCTTAGGAGTAGGTCAGTTAGCCCTTTGAGTATGCTTTGCCATTCAGTGAGATCATGACTGATCTGGTTGTGGTCTCAATTCCACTTTCCAGTAGACTCCCTTGTCTGTTAAAGATCTATGTATCTCAGTGTTATGAAATTTATGTTACTGAATGCAATGACACAGTCTTCTCTGGTTTCTAAGACAGAGAATTCCACTAACTAATAATATTTTGAGAGAAAAGAGTTATCCTCATCACCATCTTAAAAAGTTAGGCCTCTTAATTTTAAATTGTGACTGCCAGTTTTAGTATCTTCTACAAGAGGAAACATTCTCTCAGAATTCACATTATTGTCCCCTTAGAATCTCATTCTTCTCAACTTCAATGTGAAAGGCCAACCTACTCAACTTTCTTCATAAGGTCACAACCTAAACAAGTGAAACATGAATTGAACTGCTTCTTATTCATCTTTATCGGTTCTCTATTAGGACACCATAATACAACACACTACACCAGATGTAGTCTTAATAATGACCTATCTGCAGTAAAATTTCCCAATTTTGTATTCTATTTTCCTTGCAATAAGCACCAACATTCCACTTAACTCCCTAATCACTTGCTAAACCTATAAACGAACCTTTTGTGATACAGGAATCAAGCCAATTTGTTCACTGTCTGACTCCAAGTTCTGAAGTTTCTCTCCATTTAAGTAGTAAACGTTCTTCCTGTCAAAGTGGGCAAGCTCACATTTTCCCATGTTATGCTCCATCTGCCAAGCTTTTGTCCATTTGGTTTATCCGTCTCTAACTTCCCACAGAATCTCTTTGTCCTCTTGACAACTTACTTATCTAAATATTGAAAAATCAGTAATTTTAGCTCTTGCACGTACACATCCACAAACCATCCATTAATTAAGAAGAAACTTCTATAATTCCTACATATGTTTCACTGACCATTTCTTGATATTTGACAGAAAGTCATAGAGAGAGCAGGGGTGTTCTAATGTCTAATGTCGCCAGATGACATTTGAGAATTATGTAAATAAAATGAATTGGTTTGTCCCTTACATAATTGCTTTTTATGCAGGGCTGTGAAGCTGATCCTGAGCAGTTCGCCAGCAGAATAGAATGTGAAAGTCCGAACAATGATCTAAACAAGTTTAAAGGGTATATGTAAGTGTGCTGCATTTCCCAACTAACCAAGTAAGATTTGAAAATGATTGTATTGATACAAAGCATTGTATCAAAATAGGATATTGCATAATTTTGATGTCTTGCTTGACTGAACTTCAAATCTAACTGCTTTTACCTGTAAATTATTACCATTTACCCTCTCTATCCACTTTCAGTGCACTGAATTTGCCATTCATGCCTATGTCACTTTGAGACTCAATTTTACAAATATTAATTGTGGCTTCCTGAACTGCGTCCTGTATAAGTATCAATTCATGTGACAGTGTTGCAATCAATATTTTGTACGTTACCAATTTGTTCACTAATACCATTCTCTTTCCACATCTTTATTGATTTCCTATTTCATACTGTTCCGACTTTAAAATCTTTATGCTTGTCAATAATGTTTCTTCATTGCCTTGCTGCTTCATTGCTCTCCCTGTCCGCAGAATCTTTGTTGTACACGTTAGGGTCTGCCACTGGTGATGAAGGCTGGCACTATGAAATTCTTTGCCTTGCTAGAACTCTCTGACCTTTCAGAAGCCAACTTAAAATCCATTTTCACCATTTCACTGCCATTTCGCCTACTTTGTTTTGTGCCCACAAACTCTCCCCACTATTGTAAAGTCTCTTGGAATGTTTGCTATCTAATGGCTTCATAACATACAAGTACGTGTTCTGATTTCATAACTGTTCTTATTTTTCCTCCAATACCACAACATTTACCCTTAATAAATTGTTTAGAAAATGTTTCAGTCATTGAAAATGTTTATGAGCAATACATTTGTAGAGGAAGATCAAGATGCCCAACTTCAAAAAGTTGATTTTAGGTTCAGAATTTACTCTAGATTAATGTGACACAGCTATTCATTTCCAAAGGCAATTCATTTCCAAAATATTCTAAATTTCTAAGAAGTGTTACTGTGGAGGCAAACAAATAGTAATTTAATCAGTATCATTAGATGAGACAGTCTTGTTTAATGGTACAAGTTTGTAAATATGCTTTCTCAAACCGTTTCTCTGAAATGTATCTTTATGAATATTTGAAAGATATATAAATTGGCCTGTTGTTTTTCCCTTACTAACTATTATCATTTCTGAAAATTTGCAGGATACATCAAAATAAAGAGCGTGTTGGTCTTAGTAAGAACAATCTTTTGCTTCGAGGTTGTACCATTAGGAATACTGAGGCTGTTGTTGGAATTGTAGTTTATGCAGGTTAGTGTTAGAACTTGATAGAAAATAACTCGGTAAATCTATAGCTTTGTGACAAATTTTCTTGAAAACAAGTATTTCACTTTGAGGTACTGTACACAGGACTTCAAAAACTATAGGCTGCGGTCTCTAGTGAGGTTACCAGCCAACATTTTGGGGTCACTAGCTCGGAGGCTGCTATAGTGCTCCAACCAAGTGCTAATGCTGCATGGTTAAATCTCAAAGTTTTTGTTTTGATGGTGGTCATGGCCTAACTGGCCTCATTAAGGTATAAACCCTGTCCTGATAATATCTGGTGGAGAGGTAGTTTTTTTTTAACTTAAAAGTTCTGTGAGTGAAACAGCTTCCATTTCTCCTCTGTCACTCACAGGAGTCTGACCAACGTATATCACCACCACTGGTAGCATAGGTCTCTCCTCCCCTCCCCACTAACATAGTTCCTCATCGCATACCCCAGATTCCCACGGGAATGTCTCTGGCCCTGCACTCACCTCACACTCCTGTCACAGAACGTTTCAAACACCAAAAAGAAAAAGAGTTTGGGACATACTGCAATAAGGTAAACATAACTATTTCACAAATGACATTGCTAATGGGGGAGAAATTTAAGATGGTGGCTTAAATAACTCCAAAGAGGTCGGTGTCCTGTCACCAAGCCACCCTTTATTTACTTGCATAGTACTTGACACTGGTCCAGATTCCTCGAGTGAGCAGAACCTCTAACACTCCTGTTTATATCTGTCAGCCAGGGCTCCCTAATTGGGGCTGTTAATCAATCAGGGAACTCATATTCTATGAAGTCCTTGTTACAATCACCACAGTAGCCATGTGAAAACAGTGTGAGCCTCTGACATGTTTAGTGAGATCACTGTTAACATCTACTGTCCAAGTCAGTTTGGTTGAAGAATTTGATGTGGTTTTTTGTGAACATTTTTCTTTTAATTTTTGTTTTTAGTAATGTTTCAGGTGTGAGAAATTGTATTGGAAGCACTTTCAACAGCTTCATCTTCTTAGTTCCTTTTAGAAATTCAAATTAATTAATGCTTAATTTCAATTCTTACTGCCGTGCATTTGTCTTTTATTTTGAAAAGTGTGCTTTGTCACTTCCGATTCACTCAGCTGGGAGGACTAAATCATTCTAATCAATTTTAAGGCAGTAAAATAATATCTATCAACACATATTGATCTTGCGTTATTGAATTAATGATACTATTGCACTTCAAGAAGGGTGTATTGGTGCATTTGTAGCTCAGGTCCCACCTGCCCAGACTCTGGTAGTGTATCTACTTTTGGGCTATCTTAAGTCCCACCTGCCAGAAGCGTGTGTTGCAACGTGTCTGAGTAGGTTAAATAAAAATATCTACAAGATTCAGATACATTTGTTGTTTTAGGAGAAACGGTGGTGTGTAGTAATGTCACTAGGCCAGTAATACAGAGGCCCCGGGCCAATGCTCTAGGGACACGAGTTCAGGTCATCACTGCAGCTGGTGAAATTTAAATTCAGTTCAGAGGAGCTAATGTGGCACAGTGATAGTGTCCCTGTTTCTGAGCCATATGTTCCACCTCTTCCATAGGTGTGTCATAACACATATGAACAAGTTGATTGAAAATATCATTACATGCTGTATTTGATGTTAGTTTCAGTAATGGCGAGCAATTTCTCTTTATCTACAGTATTCTTATTCAGATGGAAGTTCAAAATTAAAAGTGAAATCAATGTGATGTCAGAAATTATAACCATTGTGTGAAAGGTTTTATGAGCTTGTGACAATGTAAATATATAGCTGCTAGTGCTGCTTTGGAAACCAAATAATCTAGTTGTTTCAAGGAGCCCAGTTTCTCATTATTATTCCTGTTTTATATTGTTTAATTCTGTTAATTAAAGAGAATGCTCAGATCCAGTTTAATTTAACAGTAACGTTGGATTTGCAGGTGATCATTCATTATTTATTTCTAAACCAGGACATGAAACCAAAGCGATGATGAATAACAGTGGCCCTCGCTACAAGCGCAGCAAACTTGAAAGAAAGCTTAATACAGATGTTTTTTGGTGTGTGGTCCTACTATTCATGATGTGTCTAACTGGAGCATTTGGTAAGTGGCCAAAGTGTGGAAGAAAGATGTGTGGTTTGACAATGCTGAGTTAAGTATGTCTGCCTTTGGGGTTGTTGACTTGCTCGCCGAGCTGGCTTGTTCTCGTTCAGACGTTTCGCCACCATGCTAGGTGACATCATCAGTGGAGCCTCCGATGAAGTGATGTTATTCTACTCTGCTTGGAATTGATACTGTCCAGTCCATTATGGTGAGTACTGTCATTTCTGGTTTTGATCTGTATTGGTTTGTATATGGGGTCCAATTCTCTCTGTTTGTTGATTGAAATATGGGTGGAGAACCATGCCTCTAGGAATTCCAGTGCGTGTCTATGTTTGGCTTGGACTACTATGGTTACTTTGTCTCAGTTAAATCGATGGCCTTCATTGTCTGAATGTACTGATAATAAGGAGAGTTTGTCCTGGCATTTTGCTGCTAGCTGATGTTCATGTATTCTGATAGCTAGTTTCCTTCCTGTCTGTCCAGTGTAATGTTTGTGGCAGTCGTTGTATGGTATTTTGTAAATCACGTTTGTTCTGCATGTTGTAGGAATGAGGGCTTCAATCCCTGTAAGTGTTTGGGCTTGTGGGCCACAATGATTCCTAGTGGTCTTAGGGATCTTGTTGATAGTTCCGATATGTTCTTGATGTAGGGCAGTGTGGCTTGTGTGTTAGATCGTACTGTGTCCTCCTGTTGTTGTTTGTTTTATAGGCATCTGTGGATGAAGTTGCGGGGATATCCATTTAAAGCAAGGATCTTGTATAAGTGTTCTTCTCTTTCCTGTGTGGTTCTGGAGTGTTGAAGTGTGCCCTGGCCTGTTTAAGTAGTGTCCTAATGCAGCTTTGTTTGTGTCTGCCTTTGTGAGAAATTGCACAACAATCCTCTTTCAGTCTGGAAAAAATATCCTTGTTGAAGTGTGAAGTGCTAATTCACTGTAAACTTTTTAATTAGTTTATGGCATAGTTTGAACAGTGCGAATTATCCCTTAGACAAATCCATGTTCTTATTAAACTAGAATGCAACTATTGTTATCATATATCTTAGACTTAAGCTATGAAATTCCCTTTGTACTTGAAAAGAGAGAAAATCCATCACCTTTAAAGTTGATGTGCTATCAGATCACAACGGTCATGGGAGTGAGTTAAAAGTAAATTACGGAATTGTCACATCATGGGAGGCGATCACTTAGCCCACTGTGTTTGTGCCAGCTCTCAGAATGAGCAACTCATTGAGTAAATATGGGTATGTAAGGATGTGGAAGTAGAAGTTAACGGTCTCGGTAATAGTTCTGCTAGTTTTAAAACCCAACTCAGGATTTAGGAAGAATGCATCACAAAACCTGTTGTACAAAGTCAGTTTTTTTTTGAGTTAACAACTTGAATTTTTAAAAAATATTGTTTAGAGGCTGTGAGCATCGCTGGCTAGGCTGGCATTTATTATTCTTCCCTAATTGCTGTGCATCTGAGTAAATTCCTCGGTCATTTTCTGAGGACAGTGAAGAGTTAGCCATGTTGTTGTGGGTCTGGAGTCACATGTAAGCCAGACTGGGTGATGGCAGCAACCTTCCTTCCCTAGAACACGTTAATGAACTGGTTGGATTTTTATGAAGATAATAGTGGTTACGTGGTCACCATTAGATAGCTTTTTATTCCAGATTTTTATTTAATTCAAATTTCACCACCTGCTATGGTGGAATTTTAAATTATATCTCCAGAACATTAGCCATGGGTTCTGGATCACTAGTCCACTGACGTTACCACTGCATATAGTTTGCAGGCACATAATCTTAACCTTTGGCTTTATTTGAACACAAAAATCTTTTTCACGTGTGCCGCTTTAATGTTCTTAATTATAGTCGTTTGGCAGTACAGATAAAGGAAGATACATTTTGTCGAAGGTTTCTATCTTGTGGTCATCAGGACAATTTGAAAGAACACTTCTTTGTTGGAGACAGAAATAATACATACATGTACTACACCTGTTTCATCTTAAACAGGTGACAGCCATTCGTCGGTTCATTTCTCAGAGCAGTGCCATGACTAATGAGAGTCAACTGGTTTAAAACTGTTTAAATTTGCCAGAATAGATGTAGTTTCTTCACTGGTTTAATCTATTTTTCAAATCAACCTGCTCAGAGATGTTATTACATACCTCTGGAGCAGGTGGGACTTGAACCCGAGTCTCTCAGTCCAGAGGTAGATATATTACCAGTGCACCACAGGAGCCCTTCATTTTACTGGTTTAAACGTGGTACCCTTCTAATTACTTTACCATTGATGTTAATTGCATCAATTCACACATCATTACATTTTATCTACCATGGCAATTGCTACCGCATAGCATTTTTCATCTCAGTGTCTGGTCAGTTAACATACTTGATTTTTTTTCAGCTGAACCTTATATAACAATATACATCCTTGTCTCAGAGATAATAAGAACTGCAGGAAGGCTCCTGACCCGAAATGTCAACTTTCCTGCTCCTCTGATGCTGCCTGGCCTGCTGTGTTCATCTAGCTCTACACTGTGTTATCTCTACACCCTTGTCTTTTTAGCATGGTTCTCAACACTTATCTACTGAGGCTTGACAATGTTACTTTTCTCACCCTGCGAGTGTCCTTCTTTTGCTGATAGCTAGATGCTATCTACAAGCCTGGAATGCAATACCTTTTATGAATGTATTCTAAATAATGTGAATTGCATAAGCCTGTTTACTAATCTTTAAGAAAGTCTTTTCATCATGGTTACTCAATTCAAATTTCTACCAATGGTCTACTTTCCTTGTTTCCTATGGTATCGTTTATGTAGTTGATTTACCTTGGATTTTGATATCCTACTCTGGGCTATTCCGGGCCATATCGAAATGCTCAATTCTCACATCTTATTGATCAGAAAATTGCAAAATATGATTCCTTTTCCCTTGTGCAATTTTCAAAAGAAATGTTGTGAATAATGCAATTTAATATCATAGAAGTCTAACCTTAATTACTTTTATTTTATGATTAGGCCATGGAATTTGGTTAAGTAGCTATTCGCAGTTCCCTACTTTTGATGTCCCACAGCCAGATGGAGAACATACTCCTCCAGCTTTGGCAGCATTCTACATGTTCTGGACCATGATCATTTTACTACAGGTAAGGAGGCTGCACAAATAATTTATGTTGTTCCAGGTCTAAATCTGACCGTACTGGAAGTTTGAGCACTTCATAAACACAAGAAAAGCCTCATTTGGATGTTCTTCTTTTAAGTTTATAGCATTATGCTCAAACTTGATGCTTATCAAGATGAGTATTGTTAATGGCAAGGAACTGAGGACTTTCTCTTTCAACCCAAATGATATTTGGATGAAATACAGGCAAATTTAGAAACGGATAGATGCAGTGCTGAACGTTGACCAATTTCCTTAGTAATTGTACTGCCATTGATATTGCATTGACTGCAATCACTCAGGGTAGAACTGGTGCAAAACTGGGACTGATTTTCTGAAGAAGGGTCCTGACCCGCAACATCAGCTTTCTTGCTTCTCTGATGCTGCCCGGCCTGCTGTGTTCCTCCAGCTCCACACTGTGTTATATCTAAACTGGGACTTTCCTGGTTCTTGATGGGACACCTACTCAACTGAGTCACTGGCTGTGCTGACTCAAATGCACTTTTAACAAGTAATGCTGCTAATGTGATTGATGCGGTATTCGTGAACCTCCGAAAGATATTTGCAAATTCTAAAACCATCCTGTATGTCCAAGTCTAGGTCATAATAATGCTACGAATGTGATTGATGTGTATTCGTGAACCTCCAAAAGATATTTGATAAAATGAAACATAACAGGTTTGTCATCAAAATTAGAATCCTTGGAATAAAAGAGGTGGGGCAGCATGGATATGAAGTTGACCAAGTAATAAGAAGCGTAGAGTCATTGTGAGTGTTTTTAGGACTGAAGGGAGGTATAGAGTCAGGTTGTATGGCATTGGTGTTGTTTTACTCTATGCATTATAATGACCTAGACTTGGACATACAGGATGGTTTTAGAATTTGCAGGTGACGCAAAACCTGGAAATGTTATGAACTGAGGTGTCTAGTGCAAAATTTCAAGAATTTGGAATGACAGACATTTTACAGGTGACATTTTTAATGTAGATGCATGTGAAGTTGATTTATTTTAGTAGAAAACAAAGGAAAACAACATAAAATAAAAAGTGCAAGTCTAAACGGGTGTAAGAGCAGAAGGGCCACACGTACACATGCACAAATCATTGGAGCCGGCAGAGCAGATTGAGAAAATGATTAATATAAAGTCATTTTATTAAAAGGGGTGTAGAGTACATAGGAAACTTTTGTAACCCTAT
Source organism: Ginglymostoma cirratum (assembly GCA_024137785.1). Lineage (NCBI taxonomy): Eukaryota > Metazoa > Chordata > Chondrichthyes > Orectolobiformes > Ginglymostomatidae > Ginglymostoma > Ginglymostoma cirratum. The sequence continues at coordinate 27,251,066 of JAHRHZ010000049.1, forward strand.
ATAAAATATTGATTTGATTTAACTTTTCTAGAATATTATGTCCAGCTCTGGGCGGCATAATTTTGGAAGGATGTGAGAGAATACGAAAAACATTCATGAAAATACTTCCATAATGAAGAATGGATTGGAAAAATTACAGAATCACAGAATTGTCTCCAAACAGAAGGAGGCCATTTGGCCCATTATTCCTTTACCAGTTCTATTAACTGGTACCAATTTCCTGCCTTTTTCCCATATCCCTGCACAACATTTTTATCTAAGTAATTATTAATTTCCGACTTGGAATTCTCAATTGAACCTGCATCCACTACATTTCTAGGCAGTGCATTTCACACTCTGACTACTCACTGTGTGAAGTTTATTTTTTCTCCTTGCTTCGTTTGCACATTTAATCTGTGTGGCAATGTTATTTTTACTTGTACAAACTGGAACAGCTTCTCCCTGTCTACTCTATCCAGCCCATTCATAAATTTGAAAACAGCTTTCAAATCTCCTTTCAACTATCTGCTATCCAAGGAGATCAATCCCAAATCCTTTGATTGGGTTGTATAAGATTATGGGGGACCTGGGTAGGGTGGATAGAAAACACCTGTTCCCCTGAGTTGAAGGATCAAGTACAAGGGGCCATAATTTTAAGCTGAAAGTCAGGAGGTTTACAGGGATTGAGGAAAAGCTTTTTCACCCAAAGGGTGCAGGGAATTTGAAATGTACCATTTGGAAAGATATTTGAAGTGGGAAATCTCACAACCTTTAAAAAGTACTTGGATTAGCACTTGAAATCCTGTAATATTGAAGGTTATGGACAAAGTGCTGGAAACTAGAAGTAGTATAGATGTAGAGTGGTTTTTTTGTTGGTGTAGACTCAATGGGCCAAAGGTACTGTATAATTCTAAACTTCAGTCTGTCCTCTAAACTGAAGTTTCTTATTCCTGAAACCATTCTTCTGCACTCTCTCCAGTGTATTGTGGTACCCACAATTGTACACAATGCTCCAACTGAGATACAACGAGAGTCTTGTACAAATTGAATTTCACCTCCTTGCTTTGCACTTTATGCCCCTACTGATAAAGATGAGAACACTGTATGCTTTTTTAACTGTTCTCTCCAGTTGTCCTGCCACCTTCAAAGATCTATACACCCAGGTACATCTGCTCCTGCACCCCCTTTAGAATTGTGCAATTCTACACTGTCCTCCTCAGAGTTTACAATCCTTCCAAGTTTAGTGTCACCTGCAAACTTGGCAACTGTTCCCTGCGCACCCAGATCCAGATCATTGATATATATTAGGGAAAACAGGGGTCCCAATACAGACTAGTGGGTAACTCTAATACAAACCTTGCTGTATTGGCCAACACTCGGGAGCTATTTACCTTGGAGAAGTTAAAGTTAAGAGGTGATTTGGTGGCGGTGTTCAAAATCATGAGAGGTCCAGACATAGTGCACAGGAAGTAATTGTGCCCATTGACATTGTGCACTTGAAGACTTTGATATAAGATGATCTGCAAAAGAAGCAGTGGTGACACAAGGAAATTCTTTTTTTTACAGAGTGGCTAGGATGTGAACTGCACTACCCGCAAGTGTGGCCGAGGCAGGGTCAACTGGGGCCTTCAGAAGAAAATTAAATGATAATATGAAACAAATTGCAGGCTATGTAGAAAAGGCAGGGTGTAGAATCAGCTGAATTTCAGAGGCTTTACGGAGAGCCAGTAGAAACACAAGGGCCAAGTGGTCTTTGGTGCAATAACTATTCCATGATGTGTTTCTAATTCTGATAAAACTTTTTAAAAGAAAGCAAGTGTTTTATCAGTATATTTTCTGCCACTTTAGAAACAACTGATGTAGAAACCACAGAAATATCTGGTACAAATTGTGTGGTATGGAAAGGAAAGCATACCCCACAGAGACTAGGAAAATCATCAGTGAATTTACTACAATTGCATGAATTGAAAAGCCGGGGGAACGGGGTTGGTTGGGGGGTGGTTGACCAGCTTTTTATTGGATAACAAAGGTTTTTGAAATATAAGATGCATAATTTTTTATGATTTATGTTTAGCGTTATGAATTCACGAAGGTCCAAAGTGCAATTTTGCAGTCTATTTCACATGCTCTGAAAATAGTGATATGGATAAGAGATAACAAGCATGGGGCTGGATGAACACAGGTCAAGCAGCATCATAGGAGCAGGAAAACTTGACGTTTCGGGCCTAAACCCTTCATCAGAAATGGGGGAGGGGAAGAGGGTTCTGAAATAAATAGGGAGAGAGGGGAAGGCGGATAGAGGATGGATAGAGGAGAGGATAGGTGGAGAGGAGGCAGACAAGTCGAAGAGGCGGGGATGGAGCCAATAAAGGTGAGTGTAGGTAGTGGGGTAGGGAGGAGATAGGTCAGTCCAGGGAGGACGGACAGGTCAAGGGGGCGGGATGATGTTAGTAGATAGGAGATGGGGGTGTGGCTTGGGGTGAGAGGAAAAACAGGTTAGGGAGGTGGAGATGAGCTGGGCTGGTTTTGGGATGTGGTTGGGGGAGGGGAGATTTTGAAGCTTGTGAAATCCACGTTGATGCCATTGGGCTGCAGGGTTCCCAGGCTGAATATGATTTGCTGTTCCTGCAGCCTTCGGGTGGCATCACTGTGGCATTGTAGGAGGCCAAGGATGGACATGTCATGGATAACATCAGATTTGCGAACTAAAACTTATACCATCCTGGCTCTTTATTTTTAAGGTATTGATCCCAATTTCCTTGTATGTGTCCATTGAAGTTGTCAAGCTGGGCCAAATACTACTCCTCCAGAGTGACATGGATTTGTATGATGAACATACAAATTCTACCATTCAGTGTCGGGCATTGAACATCACTGAAGACCTGGGGCAGATTGAATACCTATTTTCAGATAAAACTGGAACACTTACAGAGAACAAAATGGTTTTCTGCAGGTGCAACATTGCTGGGATTGAGTATTTTCATGAAGAAAACGGTATGTTCATATTTTGTTTACAATCTAGAGGTTTCATTTAAAAAATATGATTATTTTACTGGATTTTGAAGGTACTTGAATATTCACATAGGCTACCTCACCGTTTGAGGTTATCCAGTCAGTCATGGGTATACTGACTAAGAAGATTTGATGTATTTTTTCTCAAGCGGCTTAGCTCAACTCACTCAGCCATTTATGTAGAAAACATTTTCATTGGTTTTAAAGCATCCAAAGGTATTTCACAAATGTAACTTTTTCCTTATTACAGAAGAGAACTTAAAAATCTGGGGTTTATTTAATAAACGCTTCACTTTATAATTTTGTACAGTTCTATTTAATGGAATGGGATTTACATAACAAATTTATAGATTTTCTTAAATTATATGGAAATATTAATTTTTCATGCTAACTTCCTTTTAAAATCAGAAACTTGTGTTAAATTTCGGTTGCTTTATTTTGTTTGTTTTCATGTGTACCACTTAGGACTGTTAACTTGAACATTGGTTTATGTTATATGCGCAAAAAGAAGCCATTCCAGTCAATAGTAATGATCATAGAATCCCTACAGTGTGAAAGCAGACCATTAACCCCATCGAGTCCATATAGACCCTCCAAAGAGCATCCCACTCAGACCCACCCACCTCTGCTCCCACCCTATCCCTGTAACCCTGCATCTTCCTTGGTTAACCTACCTAGCCTGCACATCCCTTGACACCATGGGCAATTGAGCATGGCCAATACATTTAACCTGCACATCTTTATGGGAATAAACAGGAGTACCCAGGGGAAACCCATGCAGACACGGGGAGGATGTGCAAACTCCACACAGTCACCCAAGGGTGGAATTGATTCCGGGTCCCTGGCATTGTGAGGCAGCAGTGCTAACCACTGAGCCCTGTGCTGCTCTAGCAAAGGCGAAGTTACAATGATCATATAGACAGTAGAAGTAACTTTAGGAAACCAGCATGTTTTCATTGCCGTGAGACACGGCGCATAAAAACAATTATTGGAACTGGAATGGTAAACTGATGGCAGTAGTAGGAGTCTTTTGGGAAGTTTCAGAAAAAGTTATACTAGAAAGATGGATGTTAAAATAAAGGTAATGGTCCAAGTGAAACATGTGAGTCAAAAAACACTGAAGCTGGGAATTTGATTCAGCCTTCTTCCCAAGGAGAAGTCCAGAAGAGCTGAAAAGGAGATTGAAGGTCGCTGGCTGGGTGTTCAAACTTGTTTGCACTTAAAAGAACCTATTTGTGCTGGTGATTGTTTGCTGCAGCTGAGGGGGAGCGGTGAAGGAAGTCCATAAGCAATATTTACTTGGTGCAGCTAGGATGTACTCAACCTCCAAGAAATCCAGTACCACAGCGTGAAACTATGCAAAATCTGGAACTGTGCCCATGAATAGGGACTGGACTGTTCTTTATTCATTCAACAATGAGGGCGTCGCTGACCAGGCAGCATTTATTGCCCATCCCTAATTGTCCAGAAGGCAGGTTAGAGTCAACCATTGCTGTGGGTCTAGAGTAACATGTAGGCCAGACCAGGTAAGGATGGCAGTTTCCGTCCCTAAGGGGGACAATCAACAATGGATTCATGGTCATCATTAGATCCTTAATTCCAGATATTTTTACTGAATTCAAATTCCACCATCTGCAGTGGCAGGATTCGAACCTGGGTGCCCAGAACATTATCTGTGTCTCTGGATTAACAGTCCAGCAATAATACCACTAGGCCATTGCCTCCTGTAGACAGGATTTCAGTGGAAGTCAATCTCAGGGGAAGGGATTAAACAATAATGAACAGTCATTAAGGCAATCCATGCGTGACTGTAGGTTTTAAGGGAGAATGAAAGCTAGATCTTTGAAAGTTAAGAAATGACATTATGTGTGAAGGAAGCAAAAATACAATGAGTTATGGTGACTTGTTAGTGTCAGTCTGATGGTTGTTGATGAGAAGTCACGGGAATCTGTCTGAACTACATATTGTATTTGATACGTTTTGAGGGCTGATCGACCATAGTTCATCTGTCAATTTACATTTGCCTCATATTACTTCTGGGTGTCAAAGTACAAGGTGTGTGGATTTAACTTTTACATTCTAATTTTATGCAGTGAAGTATAGTTCAAAACCATGGAGTCTTGTGATTTTATTCCCTTACTAACTACGTGAGATCTCACACTTTCTCTGCTTTAAACATAAAGAAAATTATTGATGCCCAACAAAATCGTAATTTAATGGCCTCATCAGGGATTTAACCGAATGCTTACAGTGTGGAAGCAGGCCATTTGGCCCAACTAATCCACACCAACTTTCCAAAGAGCATCCCACCCTGACTCACCCCCCACCCTATCCCTGTAACGCTGCATTTCCCACGGCTAAACCTCCTAACCTACACATCTCTGGACACTATGGGGGTTATAGCAGAAAAGAGTCATTTTGTGCTCATATATACGGAATATGTGTTTAAAAACAATTTTGTGCATCGTGCCTTTTGGAATGTTTAAATGGGATATTTGTAAGGAATGTTTGAAAAGTACTGAGAGATTTTTGATCTGTGCCTTTTGCCTGAAGAGAAGTCTAGAATGTTTGAGTCATTGCACTTCAACCCTTTATATTTATCTTGATTTTTGTCTTTCATCTGCCCAATAGCAAAAAGGCTGGAGTTCTATCAGGATTTTAATTCTGAAGATTTTTGTAACATTTCTGTGGAACCTATTTGTAAGTGCCACCATTCGAACAGCTGCAGATCTCGACCAATAGTGGGAAGCCACAGCTCATTGAATTTCTTGACTGCTAAATGCTCAACATTGACTAAGAAAGATGTATATGAGGATAAACATGAAACAATTTCACATTCACGTCAAGTGGCATTCAGTACCTCAATCGTGAGTACATCCACTTTGTGTTGTTCCTTTTAATTATAAAGTCATATAATTAATATCTCCATTTTAGTTTCCTAATTTTGATACAACAGTAGATGGACAGTGAAACCACTCAGTTAACATTTCTCACTCTTGCTCCATCTTCCTCAGTTTAATACATTTTCCCAAATTTGCAGGCTACCAAAGCTGCAACAGACATATGATCAGTATGTTTCTTTCAGTATCTTTCATTTTTGGAAAGGCCTTTCCTTCAGAAATAAAGAAACTTAAATGCTTGTGAAAGATAAAACTATTAGAATTGTACCTTAAAGTAAGTTACCATTTCTTTCTCCTTTGTTGTCTGCACACACATTTCCAGTCTGCCTCCCCCAATTTCTGTCTCTTCACACTCTCTATACTGCAGATCTTAACAAATTCTTTGCCTAATAATGTTCTGATTTGCAGGAGAGAGATGTTGCACCAGATTCTCAGCTTCTAAGGAAATTAGAACTAATCACGTCTCAGCCGCTATATTTATTGGATAAGGCAGAAAATGTGCCTTGCCTGGAATACACTTATATTCTGGACTTCTTCCTTGCCTTAGCCATTTGTAACACTGTTGTGGTGTCATCCCTGAACCAGCCGCAACAGCGGGTAAGGTCAACAGTTGTCCAAAGTTTGATTTGTTTGATTAAAGTTTTCTTAAAACTCTGAAATATGGATTTAAATTATGATATGACTGATGGATGAAACTCTGCTATTTGATTTATATGAGTTCTATGTGAAATTAGTAGGTATGGTTTCAATCTGTTTAGTGAGTGTCAGCTCAACGCAAAGCTGCCTCGAATGTAATATTATTTTTTCTTAAACTGAGATCACCTTCAAAATCTCTGGCATTGTTGGTGAAGGAAGTTGCATACTGTCACCAATGCAATGGAAATGAGGTGGTGAGGTTGAGCTTATTTGACAAGGGGAGGCCTGAGACACGAAGAATGAACCTTCATTTTGACACAAGATCCGAAAATGGAAAATTCCTTTCTCTCTAGCGTCTTTCATCTTGGTAAACTATGAAAAATATTATCCAACATGTATTTTGCCTCAGTCAACTTCTAGTCCCCTCTAGCTTATGATTGTTCAAGCAAAATAGTAGCACCGATCAGGTGTTCATAAGTGTTGTGGTAATCTATTATTAAACTACCTTCCTTCAAGTAAATAAATATTGAATTGATTACACTGCCTTAGCTCAATGTTGGTTGATGTTAAAAAGAAAGTGCATATAGTCTCACTGAAAAATTTTGAAATAATGATTAAATAAGATGGATAAGGACAGGGAGAGAGACAAAGTTAGATGTGAGTTCACATATAGATTTTCAGACTCGAGGTTCTTCTAATGTGAAAAAAATTAAGGTCTAAAATTGCTCAGATTATGCTATTACAAATGATAAAGGAAATACATTGTGATAATTAAAAACCGAAAGAACTGCGGATGCTGTAAATCAGGAACAAAAACAAAGTTGCTGAAAAAGCTCAGCAGGTCTGGCAGCATCTGTGAAGGAAAAAAAATCAGAGCTAACGTTTCGGATCCGGTAACCCTTCCTCAGAGCTCACTTGGTCAGAACTTCCTCAGTTCTGAGGAAGGGTCACCGGATCCGAAATGATAACTCTGATTTTTACTTCACATTGCGATAATTATTGTTTTAACAGAGCTTGAAAAGGAAAATACAGTAAACCTTAATTAAATGTGTAGGTGGCCCCAAATGTCGTTTTGTACATTGAAGAAGATTATTCTTTTAAAGCTGAAATGTTAACTGAGGTGCAATCTGCTTGTTCTTTTTGTGCTTAAATATCCATTGTTAAGAGTGGTGTTCTCCTGGGGCCTTGGCCAATTTGCCTTCTTTAATCTATGCCACAAAAAAATCAGCTGGCAGTTCAACTTATTGCTATTCATGGGACCCTACCATGCAAAACGTGATTCTTGGGTTTATCCACATGATAGTAACAATGTAATAGAATCAATTTATTGGGAAATACTTTGGCAAATTAAGAGAAGTTAATAAGTTCTTTAAACTGTTTTACTGTTACTAAATTAGATTTCCATGTTTGGAGTTTCTATTAATAGATGGATTGTTGAATGTTTTTGAGATTTCTTGACTTCATGCAGTGGCATAGTTCGGGCTGCTTACAAAATAGTACAATAAATGCAATGAATTTCATTTGATCTTAGTTTTCCAATTTTACCTGCTCTTGAGGATGTACCCATTAGATTGCTACTGATTTATATTAATGTTTTCATTTTGTATTCCTGCTGTCAAAGATAGGGCAAAAAGAGGTATGGTAATTTATCTATATGTTAAGTAAACTTTAAAATTGGTCCAATCAGTTCAGCTCATAAAGGAAATGTTTAAATATGTTACATTTTTGAAGAATCACAGACCTTAGGGTGAAGGTACACCCATTATTTGTTGGGAGGGAGTTCCAGGATTTTGACTGGCAACAGTGAAGGAACAGTAATATATTTCTAAGTCAGGAATATGTGCCAGTTGAAGGCGAACTTGGACGGAGTGATGTTTTCATGTGTTGCTGCCCTTGTTCTGCTTGGTTGTAGCAGTTGCTGATTTGGGTAATATTAAATTTCTTACAATGTGCTGTGTGATAACATCAGTCATAACTTCAGCTGGGATCGTATTAATTGCTTATGACCCTTCTGATTAGGGAACAACTCAGAAGGAAATTTAAAATATGCACTTGAGACTTCAGACTCGTTATATTGAAAGTACAAAAATCATAACATTATTAAAGGTATAGATTATTTTTCTAAGGTTTGTTTTAAACGCAGCAATTACATTTATGATCAAAAGTAATGATTATCAGTGAACTAATTTTTTCAGGAAAAAGAGACATTCAAGAATGCCAAGTTTCAAAGGGAACAACAGTTTATTGTGCATTAGAAAAGGGTCCTGAATGGTTGGCAAGTTGACTCCAGCCACTATTGCTGTGGAGAAATCACCAAGAAGCCATAGTTCACACATTAAATTCAAATTTAAACTCAAACATTTTTGAGGCCAGTGGGGAAGTAGCACAAGGAAAAGATTCAGTCTACCCCTCCTTGCTACAGATTGGCCATTTGAGAGATTGAAGATGTAGTTATGAATATTGGTTGACTTAGAAAGGTTTGGAGAAGGAACAAGTGAGCAGTGAGAGCAAGAGATTGAAATTATCAATATTTTAAAGTGGGGATTCAGAACTATTGTTATTGAATAATTTGACAAGGATTATACGCAGATCTTTAAAACGCTCTGTCCTTGATTGAGCCTTCCATTCCAACACAATTGTTTTAGACTAAATAAAAAAAAAAAAGAATTGCAGATGCTGGAAATCAGCAACAAAGCCAAAACAAAATTGTTTTAGCTTTTTGTAACACTATTAAATAATGATGGCATCTTATTTTACAGTTCAAGTGATGACTCATTGAAAACATGATGATTACGCTGACCTACTAATGTGATCTGTACTCTCATGTTGTGATTATGTTAATATTGAATTTTCCCATCGGCTCTTCCAGACATCTGTATGAGACACAATTTGTGCTCCGGCAAGTTCATTCGTGGTGCATCAATTTGGTTTCCTGGAATAAAGTCCCAAGTAGATCTCATTGAACATGGATTACTGTTTGCACATCACAACACAACACAAGTTGGCTTTAAGAGATAGCACAGTGTGGAGCTGGAGGAACACAGCAGGCCAGGCAGCATCAGAGGAGCAGGAAAGCTGATGTTTCGGGTCGGGACCCTTCTTCAGAAATGGGCCCATTCTCAACCTGAAATGTCAGCTTTCCTGCTCCTCTGATGCTGCCTGGCCTACTGTGTTATCTCTAACTTCCAGCATCAGCAATTCTTACTATCTCTGCACAAGCTGGCTTTATGTGTTGATTGGAGCAGAGTTGCATTGTAAGCCAATATTAGTCAATTCAATTTTAGAAAAAGTTGTAAAAACAGAGGGAATTCTCTAGGCAATTGCATATCAGTCACGATTCTTAATTTGTAATGAGTTAATTACGTGGGAGAACAAAGTGTTAATGATCCCTTGTCCTCCCTCACTGTATCAAACGTTATTTTTAAAAAACACCAATTTTTCGCTGTTGGAATGAAGTAATTTTTTGTATTCATGTGAAGGTGGAAAAGCTTATTTATTTAATTACAATGTATTTTTATGTCAATAAAGGTCAGAATACCTTCAGTCAGCAATACTCCAAGCAAGTCGCTGGAAGAGATAAAGCAAATGTTTCATAGATTTTCAGTGTCTAGTGCAAGGCCTTCATCTCTTTCAAGTGGAAAATATTCATCTACAGAAAGTCCAAGTACTTTTACTAACAGACTGCTGAATCGAGTGAAGCCGGCTCCTTCACCCAATGCACTCCAAAAACAAATGGAAGAATCTGTTGAATTAACTAAGGAAGTTAAAGCCACTGGTGGCCCCTCTGAAACTAATGAAAATGTCCAAAATGTGTCAAAAGAGCTTGATGAAACTGCAGGCATTTCACCTGCAGGTCAGGGCACCTCCGCAGAAGAATTGCATTATGAAGCTGAGAGTCCAGATGAAGCTGCGTTAGTACATGCAGCTCGGGCCTATAAATGCACTTTAATATCTAAGACCTGTAATCAAGTCACTGTGGAACTTAACAAAATAGGACAATTGCATTTTCAACTCTTGCATATCTTACCATTTGACTCAATTCGAAAGAGAATGTCTGTGGTAGTCCGACATCCACTGACTAATAAAGTGGTTGTTTATACAAAAGGTGCTGATTCAGTAATGATGGATCTTTTGGATGTCTCTGCTAAAGGTATGTAGTCTTACTGTACTAGCGTTTGTCTGTCCTTGAAATGTTTCCAGACTTCTTAACCTGGAGAAACATCCTGCCTGTCTAGCCCTGTTAGAATTTTACAAAAGTTTAATCAGATTTGAATTACTTATTGTCACGTGTAATCAATGTAGAAATACAGTGTGAAGTGTGTACCTTTGCTGTACATGCATGGCGCCATTCACATTAACTTAGAATAAGCTAAGAAAAAAACAGATAACTTAAGAGAGTCCAACTTTCCTTTCCACTGCTGCAGTCCCCTCCAGGCTTTCCAGCCCATGCCGTGCTGCTACCTCACCGGCCCGCTCTCGGCTGCCACTGCCTCACCAGCCCACTCTTGATCTGCCGCCATCGCTCTGGTCCATGCTCGATCCACCACACGCATTCAGCTTCCACCGCGAGGTTCCCAGTCGCGACCCAGCTCCCAATAGTCATTTTTCTAAACTCCAATGAATACAGTTCCAGTTGAACCAAACTCTCCACATATGACAGTCCTGAAATAACCAATATGGGTCTAGTGAACCTTCACTGCACCCCCTCTATTGCAAGTATATCCTCTCTTAGGTAGGGAGAACAGTATGTTAAAATCGAAAGTAAAAATATTTTTAATAATATATAAAGGAGCTTCTTCATCATTTCTTGTCTCCTATGCATCATTATCCAAACAAAAAGAATTCAGCAAGTAATCAGACTGAGCTGTGACTGTCTGTATCACATTTTCCACCTCAGTTACAGATGGATGCTTATTAAAGGCATACCGTCTGTTATTACAAATCGGCTGAAAGGAATGAGAAGTGACATCGTGAATTGGGTTAAGTTTTTGATTGGTAAATCTTTAGACAAATAGATAAGAAAGAGTCAAATAAGTATTTGATGAAATGTAAAGCAAGTCCACAGTGGAAATATGTCTGCGAGGAGGCTATTATTTCCAATTGTGTAAAAAGTAAACATTGCTGAGAATTGAGGTAAGATGCGGTATTGAGCTAAAAGTAATGGTTTTCACAAATGTCAACCTAAGTGGAAATCCAGTAGAGTGGGAGAGCTATAAAATGCAATAAAGGGATACACCTAAAGTAATAAGAGGTGCAAAAAGGGAACATAACAGGAATTGGTAAGTGATATATTAAGAAAATGAGCATGTTAAAGAGTCCATTAATGACAGGTGCAGATGAGACTTATGGACAATAGGAAATAGCAGTCTCGTCAAATACATGCTTTGCATTTGTTTTCACAAGGAAGAGAATAAAATACCAGCTGTTCAAGGGCAACTAAAAATATGTTAAGGTAAGGACGTTAGTGGATTTAACATAAATCTGTTTAAAAATATGGAAATAGAAAATCTAATGAAACTTGAAATGGACATATCTCCAGAATCCGTTTCCAGCCAGAGTATGAAATGAAGAAGTTGAAGATGTTACATATGTGTTACTCACAATTTTTCAAAGCACATAATGTTCAGGAAATTTACCTTTACATTGCAAAATGTCAATATCACTCTATTAGTTAAAAAAAATGGGAGGGAGGGGAGAAGAAACCAGCAAAGAATGAGCCTGTCAGTTTAACGTCATCTGCAAAGCCAGTACTTCTACTCCATCCTCAATTGTCCTTGAAAAAGTTGTCACTGCTGTCCTCATAGCACTGATTTACCCACATTGTTGTAAGGGAGACAGTATCAAGATAGTGACTCAGTGATAGTGAAAAAATGCTGATGTAGCTCCAAATCAAGATGGTGCATGACTTTCGAGGTAGTTTGAAAATGTTAGTGTCTCCATGCACCCACTGCCCTTATTCTTCTAGAAGTTTGGATGGTGCTGCCAAAGGAGCCTCGGCAAGTTACTGATTCTTGAAGACAGTACATGCTGCTAACACTGTGCGTTGGTGATCAAGGAGGTATTTAAGGTGGCTGATGGGGTGTCAATCAAAGGGGCTGGATGATAGATAGAGCTTCTTGAATCTTGTTTGAGCTGAGGGGTGGCTCAGTAATTAGCACTGCTGCCTCACAGCGCCAGGGACCTGGGTTCCACCCTCGGGCAACTGTCTGTGTGGAATTTGTACATTCTGCCTGTGTCTGCGTGGGTTTCTTCTGGGTGTTCCAATTTCCTCCCACAGTCCAAAGATGTGCATGCTGGGTGGATTGGCCGTGCTAAATTGCCCATAGTGTTCAGGGATGTGTAGATTAGGTGGGTTATAAGGGGATGGGTCTGGATGGGATGCTCTGAGGGTCAATGTGGACTTGTTGGGCCGAAGGGCCTGTTTCCACACTGTAGGGATTCTATTCAGTGATTCTGTCCGGCTTAAGATGGTTTTTGTTTGGTATATTTATGGTGTGAATCTATTCCACAATATCACCTTAAGCCCGAATGTTGTCCAGGTCTTGCTACATGTGGGAAGGAACTGCTTCATTATTTGAGTTGGGAATAGTAATCAGTGTTGTGAGTGACTGCTAATTTCATGCAGAGGCAAAGACCCAATTCCTATATAGGGCTCAGGAGAGGAAAGTGTCCTTGATCTGACCTAGTTCTGCTGTAATCCCTTCTATTGTTTTGTGAGAGAGAGATTGGAATGTCAGTGGCTGCGTATCACTGTTTTTGAATGACTTGCTTGCCATAACTTAATAGCTGGAGGAATGAAAAGTGCAGAAAGGCATGCCAGGAATAGCACCAGGCATACCTAAAAATGAGATGCCAACCTGGTGAAGCTATCAAACAAGATTACTTGCTTGACAAACAACAAAAGCAGCAAATGATGCACAGAACTAAGCAACCTAAGTGCTGCAATCTTCCCACATCTAGTCATGAATGGTGGTGGACAATCAAACAACTCATCAGAGGAGGAGGCTCCACAATATCCCCATTCTCGATGCTGGACAATCCAGCATATTACTGTAGAAGATGAGGCTGAAGCATTTGCAATAATCTTCAGCCAGACTTGGCAAGTGGTTGATTGATCTTGGCCGCCTCCTGAGGTGTCCAGCATCAGCCAGTCTTCAGCCAATTCAGCTTCATTCCACATGATTTCAAGAAACTTTAGAGGCATTGGATACTGAAATGCGTATGGGACCTAACAACATTCCGGCAATAGTACTGAAGATTTGTGCTCCAGAACATGCTGCACTCCTAGCCATGCTGTTTCAATACAGCTGCAACACTGAAATCCACGTGACAATGTGGAAAATTGTCCAGGTATGTCCTGTACATTAAAAAGTAGGACAAATCCAATCTGGCCAACTACTACCCCATGACTCACTCTCAGTCATCAGTGCCAGTGTCCCAGAAATCTAAAGCCCTCCCTCCTACACCATCTCTCCAGCCACGCATTCATCTGGACTAACTGGCTTTTTCTATACACATTAGCATGTGACACTGGAAGTAATCCAGAGCTTAATACCTTTTACATCCTGTTTTGCTTTTAATCTGCTTCCTAGCACCCTAAATTTTGAATACTTTGGGAGAGATTACTGCTTTCCCCTGCAGAGTAATCTCCCCAACAGTATCCAGAATGGTACATTTGTTAGAAAGAGGGACGGCCACAGGGGACTCCTGCACTTCGTGCCGTTCTCTGCTGTGCGTGGTGGTCCCCCATATTATGGACCAGACCAAACCCCCTCAAAATATGTTAAGACAGCCTAGATCCCAACATTTTCTTATGTTTAAAGGCAAGTGTGAGGTGATGTGTTCCAGATATGATTTGATTGGTCAAATTACCACACTTGAAGAAAAAAAACACACATTATTCTTACTATCTAGTTAAAATACAAACAAAAGAAAGCTAACGTAACATAATTCTATTGGAAAACTTAACAGAATAATAGATTATTTAACTACTAAGCAGCAACTGTTCCAATACAGTAACATCCCATAATCACATCCCTGGCAGAGGCAAATTCAATAAATATATCTCACGTACAATTCTCCATTCCAAGAAGGAAGAACATCAAGACAAGATTGTATGTGTGTGTGTCTCTGTGTGTGTGTGTGTGTGTGTGTGTGTGTGTGAGAGAGAGAGAGAGAGAGAGAGAGAGAACTCAAGTGTTTTGCTGTAGCAGGGAGAGATGTGTAGCAGCTTCCATATACCAACAGCTACTGAAAATTAAACTAAGATCCTGGTTCTGTGGGAGCTTGACCACATTCCTTCATGCTGTTCAATTGTTGTAATTTTTAAGAAAAAGCCCCAAGGCATCAAAAGCTGTTTACTTTATTGGCTGGGAACAGACTGCTCAGTATCTCTGTCTCAACCTCTTTTCATAGAAAATAAAACTATGACAGAGGGCCCTTCTTTAAAGCTGTAGTATCACCACACCTCCCCCCTTAAAAAACACCATCAACATACAAAGATGGCTTCATTTTTAAAACGCTTAAAGCTTCATGCTATTAGTACAGTACAATGCATATACATTACATTGACTCTAAGCATGCAAACATTCACTACTACAGTCCATTTCAATCTTTTTTTTTCCACCACCGATCACCTTCATCTTCTTTCATCACAGTTGCAACAATGCATCGGCAATTACGTTCTCTCATCCTGCCACGTGTGTAATTTTCAAATTGAATAGCAGCAATATTAAGCTGCGTCTAAGTAGTCTGGAATTCTTGTCCTTAAATTTTCCAAAAACTTTCAAGGGTTATGATCAGTATACACAATTGTCTCAGATACATTGCTAGCAATATAAATGTTGAAATGTTGCAATGTCAGCACCAAACTCAAGGTCTCTTTCTCAATGATGGAATATTTCTGTTGATGAATATTCAGTTTTTTGGTAAAATACCCAATAGGTCTTTTTATCCTCTTGTCATTGTCTTGCAAGACTGCAGGAGGAACGCACAAATCGCTCACATCAATATTGAATAGCTTTGCGTGGTTAGGTGCGGCTAACGCTGGGATAGTGGATAACACAGCTTTCAATTGTCAGATGCCTTATGATACTCTTCATCCACTGGAATATTTTGAACCGCTTCAACAGGTCAGTCAGTGGAGCAAGCACATTCTTAAAGTTTGGTACAAACTTCTGATAAAAACCACTCAGTCCCAGGAATCGTAGCACTTCCCTCTCTTGATGGTACGGGAAACTCCCCATAATGTTTGTTTTCACATCCCATGGGAACATCTGTCCATGTCCAGTGACATGGCCCAGGAATGTGACTTGGTCTTTTGTGAACTCACACTGAGCCAGGTCTACCATTAAACCTGCCTCCTGAAGTAAATTGAACAAATCCAATAGATGCTGCAAATATTCCATTCATTTGTGACTAAAAATCACTAGATCGTCTATGTCCACCACACAATTGGATAACCCCATAATGACTTTATTGGTTAGCCTGCGAAATGTGGCTGCCACATTTTTCATCCTAAATGGCATGACTTTAAACTGATATAGTCCATTCGGTGTTGCAAAAGCTGAAGTTTCCTTTTTAGATAAAAGTACCTGCCAATATCCTCTGAGTAAGTTTGTCTGATTTCTCACCCGTAGGTAATACTCTCCAAACAGGCAACATTCTGGTAAACCTTTTCTGTACCTTCGCCAATGCCTCCACATCTTCTGGTAGTGTGATGACCAGAACTGTACACAATATTCCAAATGTGGCCTAATTAAATTTTACACAGCTGCAACTTGCCAGTTTTCGTGCTCATTGCCCCAGCTGATGAAGGCAAGTGTACCATATGCCTTCTTGACCACCTTATCTACTTGTGTTGCCACTTTCAGGGAACTGTGGACCTGTTCACCTAGATCCCTGTGTATGTTAATGCTTCTAAGGATCCTTGCCATTTGCTATATATTTCCCTCCTGCATTAGATCTTTTAAAATGCTTCACCTTGCATTTGTCTGGATTAAATGCCATTTGTCATTATTCTGCCTGATCTCCAGCCTATCTATATCCAGCTGTGTCATCTCGTAGTCCTCCTCGTTATCCACAGTTCCCCAACCTTTGCATCATCTGCACACTTACTAATCAGACCATCTACATTCTCCTCCATATCGTTTGGAATATATATATTCCAAACAATAGGCATCCCAGCATTGATCCCTGCAAAGCGCCACTGGTTACAGGTCTCCAGTTAGAAAAATACCCTCCTACCATTAACTATCTGTCTTCTATGACCAAGCCTATTCCGTATCCATTTTACCAGCTCACCGCAGATCCCTTGTGACTTCACCTTCTGCATCGACCTGCCATGAGGGACCTTGTCAAAGGCTTTACTAATGTCCGTGTAGACAATACCTGACCTTGTTAATCATCTTTGTCACTTCCTCAAAAATTCAGTCAAGTTTGTGAGACACGACTTCCCCAGCTCAAAGTCATGCTGCCTAAGAAGTCCATATTTTTCCAAATGTGAATAAATCCTGTCCCTAGAAATCTTCACCAGTAATTTCACTGCCATTGACATAACGCTCACCAGTTTGTAATTTCCTAGATTATCCCTGTTGCACTTCTTACACAAAGGAACAACATTGGCTATTCTCCATTTCTCTGGGACCTCGCCTTTGACTGAATGATACAAAGATTCCAAACAAGACCCCAGCAATTTCTTCCAATGCTTCCCTCAGTATTCTGGGATAGATCCATCAGGTGCTTGGGAGTTGTCTGTCTTAATGCTTTTCAAAACACTCAACATATCCTTATTCACTCGACATGCCCTAGAATATCAATATTCCCCTCTGTCAACTCACCCATCCACCATGTCCTTCTCCTTTGTGAATGCTGGTGCAAAGTATTCATTAAAGGACCTTACCCACAATCCCTGGGTCCACGCATAAATTTTCTCCTTTGTTCTTGAGTGGACCTACCCTTTCACTAGCTACCCTCTTGCTCCTTATATAAAAAAACTTGGGATTTTCCTTAATCCCATTTGCCAAGGTCACTTCATTACCCCCTTTTAACCCTCCTAACTTCTTGTTTAAGTTCTTTCCTGTTTTCTTTATGTTCTTCAAAGGCTCTGTCAGTCTTCAGTTTCCCAAACCTTACGTATGCCTCCCTTTTCCTTCTGACAAACCTGATAATTTCTGTTGTCATCCAAGGTTCCCAAAGCTTGCCATCCTTATCCTTCACTTTCACAGGAACATATTGGTCTTGAACTCTAGACAACTGGCCTTTAGAAGATTCCCACATGCCAGATGTGGATTTACTATCTGTTGGAGTGGACAGACTAAATGAATCCCTTAACACTGGAGTCCCTTTCCAGTATCAAAACGTTTACTGACATTACACCAGTGGGAAGAAAACCTCTGGGGGTCACAAAGCTTCTTCCCTAAACAAAGGAAAGGCACAAAATTTTATACATTTGTTTTCAGCCTGCCTTAGCATTTACAAACCAATTGCTAACCAATCATGTTGTTGATTGATTACATAACGTCCAATCACGTGATTGTATGATCCATTGATGGTCAGTTATAGGTGTTGCCATGATCTTCATGAAGTTTACCGGACACTATTATCATCTATCCTTGGGCTTTCACTTCGCATCCTATTCAACCCCATTCGAATATTGCTGGCTTCTACACCCGTTATTCAATCCTCCCTACTTTCAGGCTGGGAGCTTCTCCCTACTGTCTAAGGCTGTCTGTCCAAAGGAATTCAGTTAAATATCTTAATGTCTGTACTTTTAAAACTCCATGATTTATATATAGATATTTATATGTGGTTATAATCATCTAAAGGATCTTAAGTAATGTGAGTCAAGCTGTTTCTTCTTCTGTCCCATATTAATTGTAAACTTTGAATCAGCTTGTGAGAGAGGCTTCTATCTGTGCTTCTCATGGATATCTGTTATCAAAACTGTCTCTGTGTATGCAGTACCTACATTTTTGCTTCATAATAAGATCCCATTGTGTGATTTTTATGAGACACGTTATATCTTGTCTAGTTGCTATGAGTATGAAGGCCATGATTCTAACTGTGTGAATGTATTTCAGCTAACAATCTTCGGTCATTTTTATGTCAACTACAAGCCATGGGCAGCCATTTTATGTTAATAAAGAACCGTGGGCAGTCCTAACATTTATAAACAGAAGTGAAGAATAGGAGTATCAATAATGAGAGAAATGTTTATGGCTTGGGAGGAATGTAAAAACTGTTATAAACTTTCAGAATGACGGTAGTCTCCTTATTTAAATTTATTCCTACAATTTTCATTTTGATTTTTGCCCTAACACACTCAAACAGCTGTCCCCTCCCTAATCTACATTCCCCAGTACCTGCCAAATAACGTCATAGTTAGCCTTCCCCCAGTTTTGTACTCCCACCCAAGGTCCACTCTTATCTTTACTGATTGATTTATTCTTTTATCATGTACTGAGATACAGTCAAGTGTTGTTTTGCATGTTGTACAGGCAGATTGTACTGTATGAAATGTGTCAGGGTAGCAGAACAAAGTGCAGAATACAGTGTTACAGATGTAGGAAAGGTGCAGTGGGATCAAAATTAACATTTCAGAGGTCCATTCAAAAGTCTGATAACAACAGAGAGGAAGCTGTTCATGAATCTATTCCTTCATGTATTCAAACTTTTATATCTTCTGCCCAACGAATGAGCGTGGAAGAGCATATAAACAGGGTGGCAGGGATCTTTGACTATGTAACTCGCTTTCCCAAGGTAGCCGGAAGTATAGATGAAGTCAATGGATGGAAGGCTGGTTTGCCTGATGAACTGGGTTGTGTTCACAACTTTCTGTAGTTTCCCGCAGTCCTGGGAAGAACAATTGCCATACAATACTGTGATGCATCCAGATAGGATGCTTTCTATGGTGCATCTATAAAAATTGGTAAGTGGTCTTTGTGGATGTGCCAAATTTCCTTAGTCTGTTGAGGAATTAGAGATATTGTTGTGCTTTCTTGACCATTGCATCGACGTGAGTGAACTGGGACAGATGATTGGTGATCATCACTCCCAGGAACTTGACGCTCTTGACCATCTCCATCTCAGCACCATCGATGCAGACAGGGACATGCCCTTCATTCTGCTTCCTGAGGAAGTTGCAAGACCATTGAGGAATTTGAAAACAAGGATGCTAATTTTAAAAGTGGAACCAACAGACTGGCTTATTTTGACTGTTGATGGGAAGGAAAGCTAGGCACTGGAATCTGGAGCAGGGACAAAAAACAGTGTCTTCAGTTTTCCCAATATTTAATTGGATAATTTAGGAACTGTAAGTTGAGGAAATTGTTAGTAATGTAGAGCTGGCTTTTACTAGTGCATATATAAAACTAATGCTGCGCTTTAATAATTGTGATTCTAAATCTTTTGAACAATGTTCCAATATACAGCATGCATTTAAAAAATAAGCAAGGATTGCCATGCATAGGTAATTAGGTTCATAAAAATCTGTCTTTCGTGTAGGGCTGTAGATCGTATCAAGTAGTCCTTCCTTTAATGCTAGGATAATAAATGTCTTATGTAAAGTTGTAATTCTAAATTGTATTGATGCACAATGGCAAGGGTTCTGTGATCACACTGTGCCTTTCTTTTACCCACAGACAGCCTGATTTCAGATGTAACATAGGCAATGTTTAATTGTACGTAAAATGTTTTCTGCCGTACAGGATAGTTTACAGGACTGGTTCTCAAATGACTTGTTTATTTTGTAGGCCATGGGGAACAGAAGATCATTCAGGAAAGGACTCAACATTATTTAGATGATTATGCTAAAGAGGGACTCCGTACGCTCTGCATTGCTAAGAAGGTATGGAAATAGAACATTACAGATGTGATATCTCACAACTTGTGTGTTGCAAGCCTGTTCCACAACAGGGAATGAAAATTAAAAGCATGCAATAGCAATGCTCAGAATTTATCAACATTTTCTGAATTTGTTACTGATTTGAGAGCATCTACTTTACAGTATATTTTTAAAAATACTGCATGATTTATTACCACTTTGTTTGAATATGATGTTAATAGATTTTTTTGGCAAAGGAGAGCTCCTGCTTACTTGATTACAGCAAAATCAAATGAACTAGGATGCAACATAGAATTGCAAATTACACATTTGTTCCCTTAAATATCAAAGAGACAGTACAACATAGAAGGAGGCCATGTGGTTCATAGCAATCAAGCCAGTGCAATTTTCCAGATACACCGCTTTAGCCTTGCAAGTTATTTCCTTAAAGAGCCCACTAAATTATTGATCAACTCCACGCTTAATTGGTAGCAACTTGCAGGTTATTACCACTTGCTATATTCAAAAAAATTCTGCCTCGGATTCTCCTGCATCACCTGCTCAAAACATTAGATTTGTGCCATAAAAAACAGAAAATGTCAGAAATACTCAGGTCTGTCAGCATCTATGGAGAACAAAACAGAGTTTTTGGCCCAAATCTTTCAGTCTGCAATAGAATCCCTATCTCCAATCCAAATTAGGCAAATAAAAGCCTAATAGGTGTTTACCTGCAATGTTTCAGCCCATCTTCTGGTGGCAGATCCTGCACGTCTTCCAAATTGAAGGATTGTTACAGACAAGAGCACATTAAAAACTTCATGGAGGCCATTTTCCTTTTTACGGCACAAGTTGTTTATATTCCATTAAGTGGACAAAGCTTAAAAGCTCAAAGGGTTCAGTTTAATGAAAGGTTCTTTACAAGGCTACGGAGAGAAGGTATGTGTGCAAGGTTCGATTAGGTAGAGTAGAATGACGTAGCAGGTGGAGGGTGTAAGCTGACAGTGTGCCAAAGGGTTACGGCAACAGATGCCTGAGGGAGAAGAGTGGGTCAGGAAATCAAGTGAGTAAGTCAGGTTATAAGGTCAGCCCAGATGAGTTGCGGTATCTCAGAGGTGGGGTATAGATTAGGGGAGTACGGTGTCTGGAAAGGACTGGGGATGTGAGGAACTGGAGATCAGATATCTGGCCAGGAGATTGGCGGACCAGGCAAGGATAGTCAGTGTTTGCGATTGGGTGATCAGTTCCGTAGATCCTAAGAAGTTAAAACAACTTTTGATCATCTAACATTTGTTGTTGAACTATTCAGGTAAATAAGCCTGAATCCTCCAACTCTGAGATAGAGTTGAAGACCTTTTTGGTGGGTTTCAGGTGCCAAGCAATTACCCACCAGAAATTTTAGTTTCCCCAGCAGTGGTAGTCGCAATGGTCCTACAGACCATAAGGCTGCTGTCTTATTAGAAAGAGACGACTAGTGGTGGTTTAACCTGAAGGACACCACACCTCAGACGAGGGCCAAGGTCAAGAAAATGGGACCTTCATGGTGACCTCTGCTGATATGGGAATTGAACCCATGCTGTGGCATCGCTCTGCATCTCAAACCAGCTGTCCAGTCAACTGAGATAACTGACCCCAGCAATAACTGCCTAATCAATGCATCCGTCTGCCAAGAGGCCCTGATACGCATCTTTCAGGATAGATCTGACTGCATCTGAAGTCAGGAAGATCTGGGGGGTCAGTGATTTAAGTCAAATATGCCATATGTCATCGAAAGGAAGGAGGAGATGAAGATCAATAAGGAAGTCTGGATTAGGGTAGAGGGTGAAAATGATTAAATGACAAAGGTGTCATAAAATAAAAGACAGTGGGAGTGATGATGGTCATTGTAAAGAGAAAAAGCTTTCGTCCAAAATGACTGTAAATGCTCGAGCAATGAACAGATTTGTCTGATACGAAAACATGAAAAATAAGATTCAAATTTGCATAAAACAAAATTAGAATGGAAGACAGTGTTTATAGTTTGAATTTGTTGAACATGTATGTTGAATCCAGAACATTGCAAGATGCCTAATTGCAAGATGAGGTGCTATTCCTGGAGCTTGTGTTCAGCTTCACAGAAACGCTGCAGTAGTCCAAGAATAGGCATGTGAGCATGAAAACATGAATAGTTAATTAAATAGCAAACAATGAAAAGCTCCGATTCTTGCTGGCTGTCTGAATGGAGACATTCTACAAAGCGGCCTCCCAACCTGACTTTCATCTCCATTGCAGAGGAGACCACATTGTGAGCAGTGATACAGTATATTCATTGATAAGTGCATGTAAATTCATACTTCACTTAGAAGGAGAGTTTGGGCCTTGGACAATGAGAAGATGGAAGGTAAAAGGACCAGTAAAACCAAAAGGACTGTGGATTCTGTAAAACAGGAACAAAAGCAGAAATTGTTTGAAAAGCTCAGCAGGTCTGGCAGCATCTGTGAAGAAAAATCAGAGTTAGTGTTTCATGTCTGGTGACCCATCCTCAAAACTAGTTCTAAGGAAGGGTCATCAGACCCAAAACATTAACAAGTGATAAAAGGTACTGCAGATGCTGGAGAATCCGAGATAACAAGCATGGGGCTGGATGAACACAGCAGGTCAAGCAGCATCATAGGAGCAGGAAAACTTGACGTTTCGGGCCTAAACCCTTTTCTA
>JAHRHZ010000049.1:27284105-27341849 GCA_024137785.1 Ginglymostoma cirratum
CCTACTCCTATAATGCTGCTCGGCCTGCTGTGTTCATCCAGCTCCACACCTGATTTTTTTACCTGGTTGTTTAACTTGTTCAGCAGGTGGTGATTAATTCTATTGTTGGAATCTTCCTGGTTTCCAGGAATTGAACTTGAAGGTAGAATCTGGAGCAAAATTTTGAAATGTGAATGTTGAACCAGAGACAGTCTTGACATAAGTAGGCCATCACTAGCAATGGCGGGTAGACAATTTGAATATTTAGGTGCCCACTTGTACGTAAATTGCAGATGGGTACCTTCCTGACGTCAGAAAGTATCAACAGGGTCAACGTCCATTTTTGACCATGAATTCTCAAAATCTTCAAAGCCAGTAAGATTCCAGTCTGTTGAAGCAGTTTTTATGCAGGTTAAAACGATTGTTTATATCATTATTCAAATATATATGGATTGTCGAGAATGTAGTGTTTGATTTTTTTTCTAAATGATGAACCTGGGCTTATTTTTGCATCTGCTGGAAAATACATACTTTTCTCAATTATTTTTAAGAAGAATTAAGTCGTCGCTTGTGCCATTGCAAAAGGACTAGTGCTTTTCCCATTGTTCGTGCCAGTCTGACGTTTTGGACATTCTTTTTAATTAATAGAAAAGTAAGTTAATAAGCACAGTTGCAGAAAACCTCCCAAAGGGAATCAAGATCATGTGTGACCTCAGGCGACACGAGATTAGAAAATGGGAGATTATTAGATGGATGGACCTTGCTGCATTCAATTTTAAAGTCATAAAATTTATATTTGTACAACGCTTTGATTTTAGGTGACATTTCACAGGTAAGTAACAAAACTTACCATTTCGAAGGTATAATTGGTTGAAATAATAATGGTCAAAGTTGCAGTTCTGATCCTTTTTGCTTCTGAATCCTCCCTCAGCTCACCTTATTCCTCTGCCTCATATTATAAAATTTCCACAGACTAGGTTTTGGTTTAAAAAAACACGCAGGTTGAGAAAAGTTGTCTGTGAATGGTTCATGCACTGCCTGTTTGAAAACCTGTCTTTTAGGGAGTTTGAAAGGCTTCAAACTGCGATGTGACAATGCCACCATTTTTAAAAAAAAGGTTCTTTTACTTGTTCATCATTGGCAAGGTCTTCCATTGACCTGAGCTTGCAAGGCCACTTCCAGGTGCTGTTAACAGTCCACCACATTACACGTAGGTTTGGCAGGAATATTACCAATGACTAGCTTTGAATTCCAGATTTTTGTATGAATGAAATTTAAATTCCACATGCTGTTGTCATGGAATTTTGAACCTATGTACCCAGAGCACTAGCCTGGTCCTTTGAATTACTAGTCCAGCGACATTCCCACTAATGCCATCACTTCTTTACTGTTTTATATGCATGCGATTCCCTTCATAAATGTGTAAAGTTGGCAGCAGGTAATAAAGTTTAGAATGGTGGTGCATGCCAAGGTAAGACTTGTAATATATTACATTCCATGAGATTATGAGCCAATGTGATCCCATCTCACCTGGTTTCCATACACTTAAAACCAATCACATTAAGGCAACAGAAGCAGTTTTCCATGGGTCTGAATCTTAAAGCCGTCAGCTTTGGAGATGACAACTAAAAGCTGAACAGGAATTGAATGTCAGCATCGTTTTCATGTGTTTCGATTAAGCTCTGACTTTATACTTTCATAATTTTAGAAACATCAGGAAAAAAGATTAATAAACAATCGTGACTAATAGTTTGAATCAATCTCTTGTGATTTTGCATTTGGAAATAACATATATTGTAATTTCTATTTCTATGTTTAGGTGCTACGGGTATTGTAGATCGTTTACAGGAAGGTGTCCCAGACACTATTGTGGCACTTCGAAAGGCAAAGATAAAGATTTGGGTCTTAACAGGAGACAAACAAGAAACTGCTGTTAATATTGCCTATGCATGTAAACTCCTGGAAAGAAAAGACAACATTTTCACTCTTAACACACAGAACAAGGTAAATGGAAACCTACGTGTACTGTGTTGTTTGAAAATGGAACATCAGTTCCACTAGATGCCGGTGTTTAAAACTTTTTAAACTGAACAAAATGAAAAATCTTATTGAAAATATTCTTAACCAATATCTGGAGTAACTGGAGGTTAGTGATGAGGATGTCCATTTTACCACTGTTTCAGAATTTTTGGCTTTATCACCTCAAGTTCTGCTGTGTCTTTCCTTGTGAAAGTCTTCTAACAAATCTAAGATCATCCCAGATATTAAAATCATCTCCAAACAAAAATTATCATTTCTGACCACATCCACAAATAGCCATTTATTCTCAGTTCAGACAGGTCATACATGTTTTAGTGTCCCAAATCAAAAACACCTATTCTGATGCCTCTGCTCCACTGTCCCTACCCACGAACCCTACCCCCTTTTTATAGACCCCTCTATGACATACCTCTTACCATCTGCAACAGTCTCATCTTCAGCTCTGAATTATGATCAGCACCTGCACCTTCAGTTCCCAGCAACCCCAGGTCAACTCATGATGATAAAATCTTCCTAATTTTTACCATCATTTTTATCAACCTATCTACCTTTCTCTGATTTGGGTCCTGTATCTCTAATAAATCTCTATATTCACTCCTCTCCTCTGAAAATCTACTTCAATTTCTCTTACTAACTAACTACTGCTTCCTTTCCACTGTTCTTCATAAGGTTCTGGAGCACAGGTCTTGCAAATGCATTCCTGTGAAACCATCTAATCAGCTTTCCATCAAGCCCATGCTGAAACCCCGTTGATCAAAATTACAATGATATCTTATGTAAAAGTGCTTCCTTGACATCTCTGCTGCCTTTGATACTATTAAGTATTCCAATCTCTTCAATTATCTCTACCCCGTAGTTCATTTCTATAACACTGCTGCTTCTACTCCTCCATTTCTTGCAATGTACACAATATGTCATCTGAAATAATTCCTCCTTCCGTGTCTAAAGTTAGCTTTAGTTTATCTCTACATTCCACGTCTTTCATCTTTTACCTGCTCTCCTTCACTGATCACTGGTCCAGTTATTTATGAGAAGAGCGCAGAAAGGCAGCTGAGAAGTTCGGCAGGAGGCTGCAGCAGGGAATGCCCAGTAGTAATGAAAGAGAGAGTGGAGACTGGCTATGACCACAGTGTTGAGATAGTGACCAGAGCTGGAGTTGGGGTCAGTCAGCAAACCTATCTGAAGGGTGATGAGTGGGGAGAGAAAAGTCAGTGATTGGCAAACTGCAGATTGGATGCTTCACTGAGAGTCAGTGCTTAGGACACCTGCTCTTCTTGGCACATAAGCTGTGCTACAAGGGTGTTATTTATGCTATTTACTTCACAGACCCAAAAATCTCTGGTCTTCCTTTCACTGTTGACATCCTGACCCCTTGGAAACCTGCACAGTAAATATAAAACTTGAATTGTGTAACCTAGGGAAAAGTGGCCTAAGCCTTCACCTAACAGAAACTGATTCTTCTGTGCACTGATAGATATTTTGGAGGGAAAGCAGGTGCAGCCAATCGAACAAGCTTTCCCTCTACTAAAATCCCTGATTTGTTTCATCCAGATGACACGAAAATTGATAGACATTTAATTATGAGGAAGAATATCTTAGGCTACAGGAAGATATAGATGGATTGGCCAGATGGGCAGATCAGTGGCAGATGGAATTTAACCCTGAAAAGTGTGAGATGATGCACTTGGGAAGAAGGAACAAGACAAGGGAGTACGCAATAAGTGACGGGACACTAGGAAGCTCAGAGGAACAGAGCGATCTTGCAGTGCTTGTCCACAGATCCCTGAGGCAGCAGGACAAATTAATAGCGTAGTTACAGAGGTGTACGGGACACTTGCCTTCAACAATCGTGGCACAGATAGTAAGAGCAAGAAGGTTATTTTGGACCTGTACAAAACTTTGGTTAGGCCATAGATGGAGTACTGTGTGCATTTCTAGTCGCTGCACTATAGGAAAGATGTCATTGCGCTGGAAGGGGTATGGAAGAGATTCACCTGATGGTTGCCTGCGTTGGAGCATTCTAGCTATGAAGAAAGTCTGGATAGGCTTGGGTTGTTTTCTTTAGAGGCAGAGAGGGTTGAAGAAGACTTGACTGAAGTGTATGAGATCATGAGGGGAATGAACAGGGTGGATAGGAAGCATCTGTTCCCCTTAGTTGAAGGGTCAAAAATGAGAGGGGCATAATTTTAAGGTGAAGGCAGGAGGTTTAGAGATTTGTGAAAATCTTTTTTACCCATGGCGGTGGAAACCTGGAATACATTGCCTGGGAGGGTAGTTGAGTGGCAAACTTCACAACCTTTAAAAAGTACATGGATGAAATGTGATAACATTTAAGGCTATAGGCCGAGCACTGTGGATCAAAAGGCCTCTTATGTTAGATATGACTCTATGTTGAGGCTTATCCTAGGAACACGAGAGGCCATTCATTCTCTCGAGCCTGCTTCACATTTCAATAAGTTCATGGCTGATCTGAGGCCAAACACCATTTGCCTGCCATGCCCCATATCCCTTCATACCCTTGCATAATAAAATTCTGTCTATCTCAGAATTAACAATTGAATTGGGATTGGCATTGATCTGCCATTTCTTTGTTGAAGTGTAGGAGTGTAGGAGTGCTTCTTAACGTCTCTCCTAAATGATCTGGCCTTAATTCTTAGCATGTGAACCCCGGTCCTAGAATTTTCAACCAGTGAAAATAGTTCATCTTTATCTACCCTGTCTTTCCCTATTAATATTCTGAAAACCTCAATTAGATCACCCCTTAACCTTCTAATTTCTGGAGAATAAACTTAATATCTGAAGCCTAGGTAATATCCTTGTAAACACTGTGTTGAACTCCCTCCAGGGCCAAAACATCCTTCCTAAGATTTAGTGTCTATACCCACCCATAGAGCTCTGATTGAAGTCTAACCAGGGCTTTGTGTAACTGCAGCATAATGTCTGTATCCTTTTACTCCAGCCCTTTACATATGAAGGTCAGCATTCCCTTAGCCTTCTTGACTATTGTCTGCACCTGTTCATGGAATTTTAAAGAGCTGTGCGCCTGAACCCCAAATCTTGTTGGACATCCACTCTGTGCTTTCTTAAAAAAAATCCTGATCTCTCCTTTATTGATCTGAAATAGATAACCTCACACTTGCTAATTTAAAATCCATCTGTCACAGATTTGCCCATTCACCTGATATATCAATGTCTTGTCGTAACTTTATCTTCTGAGGTGTCTAAGAATTTTAAATTAGAAAATGTTCCTAGAGAGCAGCTCGTTTGAGGCAAGATGACTAATTTGAGAAAAATGAAACTTTGCAATGAAGAAAGTTAATTTCTATTTTCGTGTAGTAAACTAACAGTGTTGTAACTTTCTGAACATAAAGTATTCACAAGTTTTGGAACTCGGCTTTACTGTTTATTGGAATTTGAAAGAGTACAAGTACAATTGTTCCTTATGGTTTTATCTCCGGATGAAAGACTTGTGTACAGGTGTGACTGCTGCAACAGGCAATATAATTGTTCTTTCCATAAGCTTGAAGTATCAAGGAAACCTTCAACCCCGCTTTGCACATTTTATGTTTGTAAATATTTTCAATGTCTGTAGCAAAAGTCTTGCTACCGAATTAGATAGCAGACATTACTTTTATTCAAGAATTCAATATTTGTATCTGAATAATTCCTTGTAATTTACCCAGAGGACTTTTGTTTTTCAGTTATATAGACTTGTTTAAAATCTTTTTTCTTAATTGGACAGTTGCTGGATAATTTTCAAATGACTGCTATCACAGACATATTGAGAAAGATGACTGCTCCAAACATTTTCAGCATTACCTGAAAGGTGAATTCATTCATATAATAGCAGACAACTCAAGACAACTGAAGGTCATGTCCTACCAACTTGATAGAATTATTTGAGGAAGTGACAAAGTTGACAGATGAGGGAAGGGCTGTAGATGTCATATACGTAGACTACAGTAAGGCGTTTGATAAGGTTCCCATGGTAGGCTGATGGAGAAAGTGAAGTCACATGGGGTCCAGGGTGTACGAGCTAGCTGGATAGAGAACTGGCTGAGCAACAGGAGACAGAGAGTTGTAGTGGAAGGGAGTTTCTCAAAATGGAGAACTGTGACCAGTGGTGTTCCACAGGGATCCGTGTTGGGACCACTGTTGTTTGTGATATACATAAATGATCTGGAAGAAGGTATAGATGGTCTGATTATCAAGTTTGCAGATGACACTAAGATTGGTGGAGTAGCAGATAGTGAAGGGGACTGTCGGAGAATGCAGCAGAATATAGATAGATTGGAGAGTTGGGCAGAGAAATGGCAGATGGAGTTCAATCCAGGCAAATGTGAGGTGATGCATTTTGGAAGATCCAATTCAAGAGCAAACTATGTGGTAAGTGGAAAAGCCCTGGGGAAAATTGATGCACAGAGAGATCTGGGTGTTCAGGTCCATCGTACCCTAAAGGTGGCAACACAGGTGGATAAGAGTGGTCAAGAAGGCATATGGCATGCTTTCATTCATCAGGCGGGGTGTTGAGTACAAGAGTTGGCAGGTCATGTTACAGTTGTATAGGACTTTGGTTCGACCACATTTGGATTACTGCGTACAGTTCTGGTCGCCACATTACCAAAAAGATGTGGATGCTTTGGAGAGGGTGCAGAGGCGGTTCACCAGGATGTTGTCTGGTATGGAGGGCGCTAGCTATGAAGAGAGGTTGAGTAAATTAGGATTATTTACACTAGAAAGACGGAGGTTGAGTGGGGACCTGATTGAGGTCTACAAAATCATGAGAGGTATAGACAGGGTGGATAGCAAGAAGCTTTTTCCCAGAGTGGGGGACTCAATTACTAGGGATCATGATTTCAAGGTGAGAGGGGAAATGTTTAAGGGAGATATGCGTGGAAAGTTCTTTAGGCAGAGGGTGGTGGGTGCCTGGAACCTGTTGTCAGCGGAGGTGGTAGAGACAGGCATGATAGCGTCATTTAAGATGTATCTAGACAGATACGTGAATGGGCAGGGAGCAGAGGGATATAGATCCTTGGAAAATAGGCAACAAGTTTAGATAGATGATCTAGATCGACGCAGGCTTGAAGGGCCGAAGGGCCTGTTCCTGTGCTGTAATTTTCTTTGTTCTTTTGCTCTAACTCCTGGTGGTCTAAAATTGAGGGTCACCATGCCTCGGGCGAGGGGAGAGGTTGAGAAGGAGAAACCTTTGTGATCACCTCAGCCAGTACGGTAATTGTACTCATGTTTTTGGCATCACCCTAGATTGCAAATCTGCTATCTAGCCAACTGAGCTAACCGATCCCCAGGTTTCAACAATCAAAAACTAACTCATCATCTCCTTGTATTGTATCACATTCATCCCAGCCGACATTGTGGACTTGTACGTGAGATATCTACTTTGGTCAGCTTTGAATGTAGGAGATAATCAAACCCATCTCGCTTGACTTGGTGCAAATAACCCCACATGCAACTATTACTGTAACAAAATAATTTCTCATGAGGGATCATCAACATTAACTAAGTGTTTTAACCAGAAGCCCTCATCACATGACTGAAACTTCTGGTTTGTTTGAACTACCATTAATTATCCAAACTTGACTCTTGTTCATCAGTCTGCTTGTAATACCCCAAGAGTAAGCAGCTGTAGGCTTAACTGAACTTCTGTCTGTGACTTCAATATCTCCTAAAAGCCTGATTCCTGAAAAGAGATTTGTGTGACCTGCAAAATTAAAAAATTCCTTTCATCAGCAACTTGAGTGTGACTGAGCCCCTGCCAAAAAAAACTTATGTGCATAGACAATTGAAAGAACCTCCATCCAAAAGTTGACTTACTGGATTCTGTAATTAATGTGAAATAATTTTGACATCTTTGATTTTAAATAATTTGTAACTTCTCTGCTTTCCCTTTTTCGTTCTTTCTTGGAAGGATGTGTGTATGAATCTACTTTACAAACCATTTCCCCTGATTTTTGAATGCAGTAATAAACCCTACATTGATTTAACTCCAAAGAATGTGTTTTTATTTAAACAGGACTTCACAAACAGGTTTTAGAGAAATGCATCTCTCTCTTTCCTTTTTTACTTAAACGTTAAAATTGAAAAAATAGCAGATACCTCTGCTATGTACAGAAGACTGTGATGGCAGAATGTCCAAAGATGTGCAGGTGGATTAGCCGTAAGAAATGCAGGGTTACAGGGATAGGGTAATGGGGTTGGGTCCAGGTGGGATATTCTTCACAGGTCAGTTAAATTTGATGGGCCAAATGGCCTACTTCCACACTGCAGGGATACTGTGATTCTGTAATAAGTCAATTCATTTCTCCATTTTGCCTGTGATACTTGGTACAGGTGAGCTATGTACACTTTTCTTGATAAAGACGAACAAAGGTTCAAGTCAAGTGGTCCTTTCACTCTAAGTCTCCTGTGCAAAATATTTCTGGGAACCAAAAGAACAGTTGTGTAATCTGACTTGCAACGTGTTGACTCATTCAGGTTTTGTTTTAAGTTTTCTGATTTTGGTGTCCAGCTGTTATACCTTTCTTCATTATTTTTGTGGAGATGGAGAGTAATTAGTGAGCTTGATGGAATGTGAATCATTGTTATCACTGACAATGTGCAAGTGAATGGAATGTTTATTTTCCGTTTTCAATTTTAATATTTTGAATTTGGATTAAAGGTGCAGTTTTGATAGAGACTGTGCTTCAGATTTATCTGAATTGATGCTGTGTTTAATTTTGCCTCTGTCCCCTGTTCACCTGATCAAGAAATTGAAAGGACCCCTAAATTTAAAAAATAATCTAAGTACAGTTATAAATTGGAATTAAAATTTATTATGCTTTTTGTTTTGAATTCTACTTGTCTTTAGTTTGGGTGAAGGAAAGTTGAATGCAGCCAGCAGTCCAGTATGTTTGGCTCTTGTTCACAGGGCATATGGAGATCTATTTATTCCAAGGCAGTTTAAATACCACGGTTCAAAGTCAAAAGTTAGATGAATCACAAATGTTATTCTGTCTTGAAAGGCTATTCTCCTTGTCATGATTATTTGCTTTGAGCGTTTTCTGATTTGGCACAATGCGTGTTCACTGTAAACTTTCTAATTTGGAGCAAGTTCTGAATTTGCTTCTAGGAAACCAAGCATGATATGTTACTTCATAAAAAGTGAAAAAGCCTCATGTTTCTGATAGTTTAATGATGCACAGTACTTTTTTTGACATTATTAATGCATTTCTCTTGTCAATTCTTGACCCTTGCCCTTGATGAGCACAGAAATGTACAAATATTTAGAAAATAACCTATTCAATATATGATTAGTTGGAAAGGTCAAAGGTTTATCTGTGTTCCTTAACAGTCTATATTGATTGTTGAAAAGGTGAGCTGTGCAAGACATATTTTTCCTGATTAGCTAAGCACCTCAGACTGGCACATTACTGGATGGCTGATCTATGAGAAAATAGCAGGTCAATTTTCAGATGCTGTCAAGGGCAACCTCTGGTGTCAATATAGTGTAGAGCTGGAGGAACACACCCTCCTGATGAAAGGTACAAACCTGAAATGTCAACTTTCCTGCTCCTCTGATGCTACCTGACCTGCTGTGTTCCCCCAGCTCTACGCTGTATTGACTCTGACTCCAGCATCTGCAGTTCTTGCTATCCCTGCGCAGCCTCTGGTGGCCAGGGTTAAATGATGCTACCTTTAAGCTGTACTTTCATATGGCTGTTTTGAATCAACAAAGCACCTTTGTAGTTCTGAATTATGAGTTTTGTTATTTTCTGTTTTCTCCATGACTATTTACAGATCATTTCATCTCGTGTGTGTGTGTGTGTGTGTGTGTGTGTGTCTGTTTGTTTTGTGCATTTTCCTTCTTTCATTCTATTATTTTATGAGTGCAGTTGATCTTTAATATCCTCCAGTTCTGATGCTGAGCCTACACCTGAAAAATTGACTTCTTTTATCTCCACTGACACTAATTAACATGTTCATTGCTTTCAGCATATTCTGTCTGCTTTCCATCTAGTATGACCCTTTACTTGATTTATACTTGTATTTTTTCTTTTTCCCATTTCTATAAATATCTTTTCAAAGGCTGTAAAGGAAATCCTGAGCTAAGCATCATTGAAAAAATTAGAACAATGAAGGTTATTTACCAGTAAATAGAATTTATACAACGCTTAATAATTAGAAAGCCTCAGGTTTTCAACATGTTTCTGTGATTGGGCAGCACATGCTGAAAAATCCTGAATACACTGATAGCCAAACTGACGAGCAATTAAGATAATCAGCTCATAACATAGCTCCTTTATGCTTACCAGAAGTCACACGTGTTCATTGACTGACACCCATTCTCTGCAAACGAAATAAATGTGTTTAAACCTCACTTTTTTTTAGATTACCTGGCAGCTTCGGGAGCTTATAGTTCCTCACTGATTTCTATGTAGAAGAGTCTCAGCCAATCAATGTTGATTTGTCTGCATCTCTCGTCGTATAAATTGATGTTTGTTTGAAATTTAAATTTTTTACGTTTGTCCCGATGATTACAAGATGAAAAGCTTCAGTGGCACGTATTTCTTTTCAGCAATGTTCAAATTGCTATTGTATAAGATTGAATATAAATGAGTAGAATTAATTCATTGACCATAAAGTATCATAATGGGATACACTGTTGTCCTTAGATAGTCTTATATTACTGTGTGTATTTTTTTGAATGTTCATGGGATGTGTGGAAAGACCATAATTTGTTTCTGATCCTTCTTTGTCCTTGAGAAGGTGCTGGTGAGTCAATTTCTTGAACTGCTGCAGTTCACAGTGTATCCACATCCACAAGGTTGTTGGGAAGGGGTATCCAGGACTTTGACCTAGCAACAGTAAAGAAATGGCAGTATATTTCCAAGTCAGGATGGTGAGTGGCTTGGAGGGGAATTTGCAATTGGTGAAAATCCCATGCTTCTGCTACCCGTGGACCTGTAAGTGAAAGGTATAAGTTTAAGTTATATAAATTGCTGCCAAAGTAGGCTTAACAAGTTGCTGTAGTTCATCTTGTAGATTATTTATTCTGCTGTCACTGTGCATCTGTGGAAGAGGGAGTGCATGATTAATGTGGTGGATAAGATGTCAATCAAGTGGCTGCTTTGTCATCTGTGGTGTCAAGTCTCAAGTGTCGCTGGAGCTGTACTCATTCAGACAAGTCACACTCATAACTTCTGTCTGGTGCATGGTGGACAGGCTTTGTAGCAAATAGTTCACCTCCTAACTACTCAAAGTTTCCAGCCTCTGACCTGTTCTTGTAGCTATGATATTACTGTGGCTGATCTCATTAAGGCTTTGGTCAGTGGTAGCTCCCATGACGTTCACATTCATGAATGATAAAGTGATTGAATGTGAAGGGAGATGTACTTTTATTCTCTCTTTATGGAGATAGTTATTATTTGCACTTGTGCCACGCGAATGTCACTTACTACATATTAGCCCAACCTGAATGTTTTCTGGGTCTTGTTGCATGCAGGCATGAACTGCCTCAGTATCTAAGGAGTTGTAAATCATATTGAACATTCCAACCATCGGCAAACATTTTAACTTGTGACCACTACGAAGGAAAGAAACTATTGAAACTACTCAAAATGGTTTGGTCTAGGGTACCACACTGAGCAACTCCTGCAGCATTGTTCTGGGCTTAGATGATTGGCTTATCACAGTAATCATTCTTTATGCTGACACATCAGTCTAACCTAGAAACATAGAAGATAGGAACAGGAGGAGGCCATTTGGCTCTTTGAGCCTGTTTTGCCATTCATCACATTCATGGCTGACCGTCCAACTCAATAACCTAATCCTCCTTTCACCCCATAACCTTTGATCCCATTCGTTCCAAGTGCTACATCTAGCCGCCTCTTGAATACATTCAATGTTTTGGCATCAATGAATTCCACAGACTTACCACTCTTTGGGTGAAGAAATGTCTCTTCATCTCCATCCTAAATGGTCTACACCAAATCCTCAGACTGTGACCCCTTGAGTTCCATAGCCTTGAGTGTACTAGGATTCTTTAACGCCACACTCAGTCAAATGATGTTGTGGTATTAAGAAAGATCACCCAAGCCTCAACACTTGATGCAGACGTGAAGCTTAATTCAACTGTAATGAGGTATGGAACAGGGTGGCCCTAATGTCTCCTACATTGTACATCAGTGAACTATAGGTTAGTCATTTAGGCACCCACAGTCAGTGCAAGAGAACTTTTCATGAGTATGTTCAGCCAACACCTGATTTTCTTTGTTGAACCTCGACCTACACAACTAATATTAATACTTAGTTATTATCGACTGACGAAGACTACAGAAGATTTTGCACATTTTTCCACATCAAACACTTTTTTCCTGCTTCTCATCTCCAAACAAACTGTCTTCCTGTGTAATGTCCTGTCCTGATCTTCTGTTTGAAAATTTTTAGGATTCTGATACTCATCCATTTCTCTTGTTACAGGAAGCTTGTGAAGACATGATTAATAAAATTATGGCAGAAATCACAGAACGGACCATTGCTGAAAGGAGCACTTCTGATGTCAATTGCCTTCCTACCTCTTCATCTAGTGGGGGCAAACCTCACATTGGCCTGGTTATTGATGGAAAAACTTTAGAATTTGTGCTGCATGAAAGTCTGCAAGATATGTTTCTGGAACTTACTAAACGATGCTGTGCTGTTATATGCTGCAGATCAACACCATTGCAGAAGAGCAAGGTTGTCCATCTAGTGCGCACTAAGCTGAAAGTCATGACTCTAGCCATAGGTAAATTAACATAATGGAATTCCTGAGCAACCTTTGTTGCATAACTATTTTTAGGAATTATCCTAAAATGTATTTAAATGACAGTGTACTGTAGCAGGATGCAAGGGTGGTGTATCAAATGAAAAACTTCTACACTAATATGTCTCAATCATGGAAACAGGCACAATACAGCTGGGATTGAAGAAAGAATCACACTTTTCTCCTCTCACTGCTCCCTCTCTATAGTAAATTTATACTTAATTTTGGAGAGTATATTAATATAAAAGTCAGTATACACAGTAACTTTGTATTTACATTAAAACAGTGGTTAGTGTTGATGGTTATACTTCACTCGTGCTTGCTTGCATCCTTCTTCATCTACGTATCTTTCAGTTTCTTTTTTCCTTATGTGTACCTAGTTTCACCTGAAATGCATCTTTATTAGTTATCTTTATTACTGCTGTGGCAGTAGGTTTCACACGTAAACAAGGGTATGCTATTTGTGACAAAAACCGAAGGAACTGCGGATGTTGTAGATCAGGAACAAAAATAGAAGTTGCTGGAAAAGCTCAGCCATTCTAGCAGCATCAGTGAAGAAAAAATCAGAGTTAACGTTTTGGGTCCAGTGACCCTTCTGAGGGTTCTGAGGAAGGGTCACCAGACCCAAAACGTTAACTCTGATTTTTTTCTTCACAGATGCTGCCAGAATGCCTGAACTTTTCCAGCAACTTCTGCTTTTGTTCCACACTATTTGTGACTGTAGTTATAGCAATATACTATCTATTTTATGTGAAAAATCTATGAGGTTAATTTTAAAATATGTCCAACTAATGGAAACAAGACTGTAAAAATGGCACGCAGTAATCTCCTGGCTGAATCCCTGGAGATGGCCCATCAACCTATTGCTATTGACATGTAGCTCTCGAAGTAAGCGTCACAACAGGACATTCTGGCTGAGATCTGCTCAGCGGAAAATCTACATTTTTTAAAAATATGTGCATTGAAATTATATATTTGGTGTTTATCTAGTCCCAGTTGAATTGGATTAATCCTTGATATTCTACATGTAATTTTGTTACTTTACAACAACTTGGGTTAAATTAACCAAAAACCAGTATCTATTACAATGCTGATCTGAAATAAAAACAGAAAATACTGGAAATACACAGAAGGTCGTGGCACCATCTGTTGCAAACAATTAGATTTAATATTGTAGGATTATGACCTTTCACATTGAAAGAAGTACATATAAACAATAAGAGCTGCT
Organism: Ginglymostoma cirratum; assembly: GCA_024137785.1. Lineage (NCBI taxonomy): Eukaryota > Metazoa > Chordata > Chondrichthyes > Orectolobiformes > Ginglymostomatidae > Ginglymostoma > Ginglymostoma cirratum. The sequence goes on from JAHRHZ010000049.1 coordinate 27,298,151, forward strand.
CCTTTTTATCTCCTCTTCCTCAATTGTCCAAAACCCCAAACACTTCAAGATAAAGCAATGATTCACATAATGCATCTTTCCATCTAGTCTATTGTACTTGCTGTTCACAATATCATCTCAATACGGCAAGACTAAATCCAGATTTGATGAACACTTTATGGTCGGCAAACTTGGCCCCAGTCTTCCAGTAGCCAGCCACTTTAATTCACCACCTTGCTCTAACACTGACGTTTCTGTCCTTGACCTACTCCATTGTTCAAATGAAGCTCAATGTTAGCTCGAGGAACAGCAGCTCTTCTTTAAGTTAGACACTTTAGAGGCTTCAGGACTCAACATTGAGTTCAAAACTTTCAGATCATAATCTACAGTCCATTTTATTCCTTGTTTTATTATTTTTTACATATCAGTTATCAGCATGTGTGCTTTAGGAAATTTCTTTTTGTTTCTTTGTTCTTTTCTTGCCTCCTCATCATTCCCTTTGACCCTGTAAGAAGACATTCAGTTTCTCCTCATTCACTCCAACACTGACTTTCCTTTTGTCCTTGTCCCAATCAGCCCTTGCTCACCGAATCTCAACTGCAACAGTGCGGAAGGAAGCCATTCAGCAATCGTGCCTGCGCCATCTCCTTGAGCATTTAGACGGAGTGCCAATTTCCTATCTATAACCATCTAACCCTGCACATTATTTAAATTAAAATAATGACCAAATGACTCAATTCAACTTGTCTCGACCATACTTTCAGTTAGTGCATTCCAGAACTCAAAACCCATCACATCTCTTAACTTTTCCCAGTCACAAGCCTGAAACATTAACTCTTTTTCACTCCACAGATGCTGCCATAACCTGCTGAGTATGTCAGCCTGCTTGGTTTTCATGTAAAATTAACACAATCTTTAAAATGTTAGATTTTGACTAATTCTTATATCTGCATTTTAATGAAGTCAAGAACATGTATTGAAGGGAACCTTGGCCAAACAATACAAATTTGACTGTCTATGAAATGCTGACAATATTTGCACTTCATGGACTCCTTAATGGAGCCCTATTTGTCCTGTAGAGCAGATAGTAAGGAATTACAAAATGAGACACTCCAAATTTGTTTGGCTCAGCTTAGATTCTTAATGTTAATGTCATGAATCAATTTGAAACCTGAAATAAAATCAGAGATTGCTGGAAAATCTCAGCAGGTCTGGCAGTATCCATGGAGAGAAAGCAGAGTTTATGCGGGGCAACAAAGAACAAAGAAAATTACAGCCCTTCGGCCCTCCAAGCCTGCGCCGATCCAGATCCTCTATCTAAACCTGTCACCTATTTTCCAAGGATCTATATCCCTCTGCTCCCTGCCCATTCACATATCTGTCTAGATACATCTTAAATGACGCTATCGTGCCCGCCTCTACCACCTCTGCTGGCAACGCGTTCCAGGCACCCACCACCGTCTGCGTAAAGAACTTTCCACGCATATCTCTCTTAAACTTTCCCCCTCTCACCTTGAAATCGTGATCCCTAGTAATGGAGTCCCCCACTCTGGGAAAAAGCTCCTTGCTATCCATCCTGTCTATACCTCTCATGATTTTGTACACCTCAATCAGGTCCCCACTCAACCTCCGTCATTCTAATGTAAATAATCCTAATCCACTCAGCCTCTCTTCATAGCTAGCACCCTCCATACCAGGCAACATCCTGGTGAACTTCCTCTGCACCCTCTCCAAAGCATCCACATCCTTTTGGTAATGTGGCGACCAGAACTGTATGCAGTATTCCAAATGTGGTCGAACCAAAGTCCTATACAACTGTAACATGACCTGCCAACTCTTGTACTCAATACCCCGCCTGATGAATGAAAGCATGCCATATGCCTTCTTGACCACTCTATCCACCTGTGTTGCCACTTTCAGGGTACAATGGACCTGAACACCCAGATCTCTCAGTTTTCCCCAGGGCTTTTCCACTTACCACATAGTTTGCTCTTGATTTGGATCTTCCAAAATGCATCACCTCGCATTTGCCTGGATTGAACTCCGTGGGCCATTTCTCTGCCCAACTCTCCAATCTATCTATATTCTGCTGCATTCTTCGACAGTCCCCTTCACTATCTGCTACTCCACCAATCTTAGTGTCATCTGCAAACTTGATAATCAGACCATCTATACCTTCCTCCAGATCATTTATGTATATCACAAACAACAGTGGTCCCAACATGGATCCCTGTGGAACACCACTGGTCACAGTTCTCCATTTTGAGAAACTCCCTTCCACTACAACTCTCTGTCTCCTGTCACCCATCTTAGGCAATGGCCTAGTGGTATTATCAATGGACTGTTAATCCAGAGACCTAGATAATGTTTTGGGGACCTAGGTTCGAGTCCCACCATGGCAGATGTTAGAATTTGAATTCAATGAATATCTGGAATTAAGGGCCTAATGATGACCATGAATCCATTGTTGTTTGTTGGAAAAACCCATCTGGTTCACTAATGTCCTTTAGGAAGGAAACTGCCATCCTTGCCTGATCTGGCCTACATGTGACTCCAGACCCACAGCAATGTGGTTGACTCTTAACTACCCTCTGGACAATTAGGTATGGGCAATAAATGCTGCCTGGCAGCAGTGCCCTCATCCTGTGAATAAATAAAAAAATGTTTGGATCTAGTGACCCTTAGTTCTAAAAAAATTAGGGTCTAGGACTTGAAAAGTTAACACTGCTTTCTCTCCACAAATGCTGCCAGACCTGCTGAGTTTTTCCAGCAGTTTCTGATACCCAGCATCTGCAGTTCTTTGATAACAAGCATGGGGCTGGATGAACACAGCAGGTCAAGCAGCATCATAGGAGCAGGAAAACTTGACGTTTCGGGCCTAAACCCTTCATCAGAAATGGGGGAGGGGAAGAGGGTTCTGAAATAAATAGGGAGAGAGGGGGAGGCGGATAGAGGATGGATAGAGGAGAGGATAGGTGGAGAGGAGGCAGACAAGTCAAAGAGGCGGGGATGGAGCCAGTAAAGGTGAGTGTAGGTAGGGGGGTAGGGAGGAGATTATCTCTGCAGTTCTTTGTTTTTTTTTTGTATTCCATTTGAAACTTGCTTTCATTTTATTTATAGTCTCCTGTTATTAGGTAATCATTTAAGCAAACCTCTGTCCAGCGCAGATATTTTTGTTTTCCTTGGGAATGTGTCATGTTATCATTGCAGATAAAAAGTGATAAGTGTAAATGTGTAGCTTTAATTAGCTTGGTTGTTCATGTGTAATTTTGATATTGCCTTCAGAATGATCTCATTTGGTTTTTAAGATATTCCCCACTTAGAATAGAACTTGGAGGTTTAAGACAAAGAAGGGCCCACAAACACTTTTCTCCCAGTTTACTACCAATCTTCATTTCAGTTCAAAGACGTTTTATCACCAGGTCTTTCACAGGGAAATTAGAATCAAAAATTGGCAGGCAAAGATATAATAGAACAATACGACACAGTCTGCTTTGGGAGATGACAGACTGTGCCATGGTGCCTGTCACTTCTGGATTGAATTTTGCCATTATGGGTTGACGGCTGACCCATGAATGGAGTCCCTTGGGTTAACTGAGTTTTTTTTTTAAACTTTTCATTGGGCTCTCTTTTCCACCATCTGGTTATTTGTCCTCTACTGTTTCTGTGCCGTCTCTAATTGCTTATCTCCAGGCACTTGGCCAGCAGCGGGTCCTTCCCATGCATCAATTCCAGGCAACTTGGTCTTCTTTACAGACATTCTTGTATCTCAGATGTGGGTAACTTGGTCTCACGCCAATAGCCAACTCAAAAGATGGACCCAATTTGAGAATGTGACAGTCATCCATTTGATTCACATGACCTTGCAAATGGAATTGGTGAGTTCTTCCCACCCCCAACCTTTTCTTCTGAGGAAGGATCACTGGACCCAAAATGTTAATTCTGGTTTCTGTCCACAGATGCTGTCAGACCTGCTGAGTTTTTTTTTCAAAAATTTCTGTTTTTGATTCTGATTTGCAATGTCCAGTTTTTTTTTTGTATTTTGTAAACTGTAATCCCTGCCTTGATTTACATGTGCTGACAGTGTGAGAATATTTGAGAATCACTGTAGTAAAGGATACAATTCTGAAAGGGGTAGAGGTGCACAAATTTTTCAATATGGCAGAGCAGTTTCAGAATGTGATCAAAAAGGAACATAGTGTTCTAACTTATAAATAGAAGAATAGAGCACAAAAGAAAATTATGGTGACCATAAGATGTAGGAGCAGAAGTAGGCCATTCAGCCCATCGAGCCAGCTGTGCCAATCAGTGAGATCATGGCTGATCAGAGAATCAGCAACTGCACCTTCCTGCTTTTCTCCTATTACCTTTGATTCCCTTCCTCATTAAAAATCTCCCTATCTCAGCCCTGAACATAATTAATGATCCAGCCTTGACGGCCCTTTGCGGTAAACAATTCCACAAATTCACTGCTCTTAGCCAAGAAATTCTCCTTATCTCTGTCTTAAGTGTGTTCGAGATTATGCCCTCTGGACCTGAACTCTTCCACAAGTGGAAACAATTTTTCGGCATCTACCCTGTCAAGTCCTCAAGAATCTTGTATGTTTCTGTACAATCGCCTCTCATTCTTCTATATTCCAATGAATACAGGTCCAATGTACTCAACCTTTCATGGGACAGTCTTTCCATATCTGGGGTCAGCCTAATGACCCTTCTCTGAACTACCTCCCAAGCATATGTCCTTCCTTGAATAAGGGACTCAAATAAAACATTTGTTCTACTTCAACAAAGCTATTATGTTCAGTTTTGGATATCACACTTTAGGATGGATGTGAAGACTTTAGAGGGGTGCAGAAAAGACTTACAGTTATGATTCCACGAACAAATAGCTTCAGTTACATGGTTACATTGGAGTTGCTGGGCATATTCTGTAAGATGAGAGGACAATCGATAGTGGTGTTCAATTTCATGAGAAATCTAGACAGTTATTACAAATCTAGTGTTGGAAGTATCAGTAAAGGTTGAGATCTAATGTACAATGTATCTGGGAACAGATGCTCTGAGACACTGGGTACTGGTTTCTTCTCAATCCTAGCTTATCTTTTTTCCTCACCAAGTCATGTCACAGTATCTGCCAATTGAAGAGACACAATTGAATATTTTTAATACAATTAACTTCTATACAATTTGCAAATTTTAAGCCTTATTAACTATACAAATATTTATGTCTATTAGATGAATTATAACAACAGAAAATGTGAAAGTCTCAAATCTTTGTTGTATTACCATTTATGTTTTTTGAAGACTTCCAGATTTTTTTTGTGTATAAAGCTTCCTACTACCCCAACTTGAGCTTAACCACCACATTTTCCCTCCTTTACTCATCAAGGTAAGGACTCATGCTGGAATCTCCTCCATCAACACTGACAGTTCTCTGAATGACTTTACCTTGGCTAAGTTTCCATCTCCCTAACTTTAGTGTCCCATCAAAAATAGATCAAATTGTAACTGATTTGCTTTGAATAGCATTTTGCCACCTTGTGCAGTACACGTGCCCAATGAGCAAGTTAGTGTATTTTAATCTTCTGTACCAGAGTGCTGTTTTTGGAAAAGAAAGTGACTAAATGAGAAATCTACAGAATAATTCAAAATATGTTAAAGGATGTCTTTGTTTTGGATTGTGATATCTGGTCATGACAAACGCAGCTGCTTCTTTTGAGTCAAGTGCTTCTTAAACTAAATAGTTACTTTTCATTCTTGTTTAAATTTTTAAAAAAATTTATTTTGATTTTTGGTGCAGGTGATGGTGCCAATGATGTCAGTATGATTCAGGTGGCTGATGTAGGAATAGGAATTTCTGGTCAGGAAGGGATGCAGGTAAAGCTCTAATGGTACATATCTCTATATAGTTGAAAGTAAATATACATGTACTTCAAGGATACTTTACACTTTCAACTTAGTGCTGGTTTTAATTGTACTCATAAGTATATACGCATGTATTCTAAATAGTGTAACTGTATCTCATTACAAAGTACTGTCTGCTTGCTTGGATGAATACAACTCCAACATCTCTTAAAATGCATGGCACCATCCATCACCTCCAGCATTCACTGCCTTGACCAACAGCACCCAATAACAGTGTGTACCATTTATAGCGTGTACCTGCAGTAACTTGTCTCATTAACCACCTCTTACAGTATCTTCCAAACCTGTGACAAAAAAAGATTAAAAAAACAGCAAATGCATGAAGATACCACCACCTGCAAATTGCTGCCCAAGCCACGTGCCATTCTGGCTTGGAACAGTATCACCAATCTTTCATTGGTGTTACGTCAAAATGCTGGAACTATTTCCCTAACAGCTCTCTCCATTTTTCTTTAAATGAAATTTGACAAACACCTCCCCCAATAAGCTCAAGTCAAACACTTGACAATTGTATGATTAGCCAGTAGATTTTAGTGTTTTAATGATTCATGTAAAAGTTGATATTTCTTCGGCTTTCTGCTTACTTCTGGTAGGGTGGTCACTTCGATTGTATTACAACAGTCCTACAGTTTACAGGTATTACATTCAGGATACTCAGATGTCTTTCTTACGTGTGGTCACCTCTTGTTGGAATCTAGTCTGGTTTTAATAATTTTTAAATTTTGAGTTTTATTATCCAAAACCTTTCTTACAGTCACGTGACTTGGCAATCCCAAAAGTTCAACTTATTCTTTGTAAGCCTTCTGTTAACTCTTCTGCCCAACACACAGTTCAAATAAGCTCTGTTTGAGAAAGTTGTTTTTTTCCTTTTCTGCACCCCACCTTGAACTAACTATGTTGTCAAAATTATTCCTGACAAGAGCCTACTCAGCTGATAATTAACTCGTCAATCTCTTATGTCTTCTCTCCCACACAACATTGTCGTATGATCATTTATTGGAAGCTGGCTGCTTCTTTATAATCTGAAGTTGGATCCTAGAGAAAGCTAGTTTTTTAAAGTAACCACCACCCCAAAACAAAATGTAGACTTTCTACCACAAAAGTAGGTGGGTCATTACAATACAGGGGATTTTTCCTGTGGTTATTGACTGAACACAGATGTTTTTGTTGTGTATTGTTTTGCAGGCAGTAATGTCCAGTGACTTCGCAATTTCTCGTTTTAAGCATTTAAAGAAATTGCTGCTTGTCCATGGTCACTGGTGCTACACCCGACTTGCCAATATGATTCTTTATTTCTTCTACAAGAATGTGGTAAGTGTTATTGGCTGAGTTGCCATAGTACTGACAAGCTTAATTTTTCCATGCAATTGGATAGAAAACAGATTTAGGCTACAGCCTTCAATTTGAAATTTTACTATATTCACTCCATAACTGGGTATGCTAGTAAAGTACAGGACAGACAATGGAAAAGTTCCTGATGTCATCACCAATTATTTTATCTAGGTGGGTATGAACATGGTTTGACGCCCTTTCATGTTTATTCCTTATGATAAAAAATCACTTCTCTATTCATAACTTTGTGCATTAGGTTGATTGTGGAAATTTCCACAATTTTCTGTTTTGCCGCAGCATATTTTGCTTTTATCCTAAAAAGCAAAATAGATGTTCGATACATACCTAAAAAGTGAGCACCCTCAGCAACCAAACATATTTGCAGTTTTCTTTGCAGATTTTGAAATGATTGATTTGCTTGTGTCTGTTGTTTAGGCTTTTCTCCCCCCCACCCAGACGAACCATTTCAACTCCCCCTCCCATTCCTCAGATGACATGTCCATCCTTGGCCTCCTACAATGCCACAGTGATGCCACCCGAAGGCTGCAGGAACAGCAAATCATATTCAGCCTGGGAACCCTGCAGCCCAATGGCATCAATGTGGATTTCACAAGTTTCAAAATCTCCCCTCCCCCAACCGCATCCCAAAACCAGCCCAGCTCATCTCCACCTCCCTAACCTGTTTTTCCTCTCACCTCAAGCCACACCCCCATCTCCTATCTACTAACATCATCCCGCCCCCTTGACCTGTCCATCCTCCCTGGACTGACCTATCTCCTCCCTACCCCCCTACCTACACTCACCTTTACTGGCTCCATCCCCGCCTCTTCGACCTGTCTGCCTCCTCTCCACCTATCCTCTCCTCTATCCATCCTCTATCCGCCTCCCCCTCTCTCCCTATTTATTTCAGAACCCTCTTCCCCTCCCCCATTTCTGATGAAGGGTTTAGGCCCGAAACGTCAAGTTTTCCTGCTCCTATGATGCTGCTTGACCTGCTGTGTTCATCCAGCCCCATGCTTGTTATCTCGATGTCAATTGTAGTTGTGTCTTGGATTGAATTCAGCCGTCTTCTCGTTTGACGTGCTTTTACCAAATCTGTGGTTTGCACTTGCTGAGAAAAATAATACATTTCCCAGTAGGAATTTGTGTGCTGGATTTACACTCCTCGCAGCAGGTTTTAAGGATGGGAGATGAGATTATGTAAAACTGCTTAGCCCAACCTTTCCCCTCAACATACCACCAGTGAGGTGCATCTTTTATCTCTGAGAACCGCCCCCCCATCAAAGTGCTGAACTGTGAATTAATGAAAAAGGTAGAGGGTGGGTGGGAGGCACTTCTCCCACATTTCCTTCATCTCCCATCTCCTATCTCCACCGTGCCTCCAAGTTTGAATTTGCAGTCCTGTTTATTCTTTCATGAAATGTGGGCATTGCTGATAAGGTGCAATTTACTGCCCATCCTGAATTGTCCTTGAACTGATCGGCCTTTTCAGATGTCAGACCCTTTTTAAGAGTCAACCACATTACTGTGGATCTGGAACCACGTGTAGACCAAATTGGGCTAGGACAGCAGAATTCCTTCCTGAAAGGATATTAATGAACCTTTGAAATGTAAGACATAGGGGGAAGAGAAGATTGTTCAGCCAATTGAGTTGCTGTACCATTCAACACGATCCTATCTGATCCTCTGTCTCAGTGCCGTACCCTGACTCTCTACACAAAAAGGCCTTTACAACTTCAGCCTCTCGAAATCTATTTCATTTTTAAATGTGTTCAGTGCTTTGCCCTCCATAGCCATTTGGAGTTGAGAATTCCACAGTTTCACCATTGAGTAAAGAAGGTTCTCCTCTTAGTCTGAAATAGTCTACCATGTATCCTGAGACTGTCTCCCCTCCCCAAAGGGAGCAGTTGGTTCAGTCCTGTCAGAATTTTGTTTCAAGGAGCTCCCCCACCCCATCATTCTTCTAATTTCCAGTGAGTACAAATCTGTCCTCATACAACAAACCTGCCATCTCAAGAATCAATCTGGTAAATATGTGCTGCACTCCCTCAATGGCAAGCCTATCTTTTCTTAGGTAAGGAGATCAAACTGCACACAATACTACAGATGTGATCTCACCAAGATCCTGTACAGCTTCAACAATACATATTACCTCTTGTACTTAAACCTTTTTGCGATGAGGGCCGACGTACCATTTTCCTTCCTGCTTGATGTCCCTGCATGCTTGCTTTTGACGTCAACATGGCATTGACATGCCAATCGTGGCATTGATTTCCAGCTCCTGAAGTCACTGTTGCTTGCAAGCCTTGGAGGCTTGTGTAGGTAGAATAAAATTAAATGGACCTCTGGTCCACAGAGGAAAAACCACTCGGCATCTACCTTGTAAAGCCCTATCATTGCAATCATGTTGTACCTGTTTTTTTATACTGTTATTTCATCCACTTTGTTGTGAATAGAGCAATGAACAAAGAACACTGAACCCATGGAAAGGACCTGCGTGATTGATGTGCAACCGAGCCCAGTGTTTACCCGGCCATTCCTGCAGATGTAGGGGTCTGCTGGCGGTAATTTTTGCCCTTGCTGGCACTCTGGGCAGTGCTCCACCAATGCAACTATGTCTGCATCCAGACGTACGTCAGACATAACTTCTCACCAGCATCTTCATTTTGGAGACTCCTGGACAGCCCTGATGAAGTTCAGCCAGTATTTGGTGGTGACCTTTGCTCAGGATAATCACTCCTGCTCCCCATAGCAATATGCCATCCTCTGCTGTGAGCTGGTCTCTCTTGGGTTCAAAACATTTTCAATTCTGTTTGTGACAGCCATTTGGCTTCCCCCATCACCACCAGTTGTTTCCAGTTTTGAAAGGACTAGATTTTTCTGCATCCAAAGTGTGATATTGTCGGCTATGACTGGAAGTGTATTCAGAAAATTTAACACCACTGCAGACTCTTCCATTGAGACCACCACCGGTGGTGTATCTGCCATTGGGAGGTGGCTCAATGCATCCACATTCGCTATGCATCCTCCGGAATGGTGTTACAACTTATAATTATAAACACTTAGTATCAGAGCCTGCTGCTGAATGCGGCCCAAAGCTAAGGGTGGCACTGTCTTGTCCTCTTTAAGTAAGCCAAGTCGGGGTTTGTGGTCCATGATTGTCACAAATTTTTGTTCATAAAGATTTTGGTGGAACTTCCTAATTCCAAACATGACTGCCAATCCTACTTTCTCTATCTGGGCATTAGCCGTTAGTACATATGCTATCGGGCATACCTGTCCATTGGGCCACCTGTTAGCTAATACTACCCCAGTGCTGTGCAGGGAGGCATCACATGTCAACGTCAGATCCCAAATCTTTCTTTGGATTATAGTATGTCAGCACCTAAGAGACTGATAGCTGTTTCTTTACTTCACCAAAAGCTAGAGCTTGTCTGTGCGACCATTCCCAAGGCTGACCCTTTTGTAGGAGTTGGTGTAGAGGTGCCAGGATGGAGGCTAGGTTGTGTATGGACTTTCCATGATAACTTACAACTCGAGAAATGACCTAACCACCCGGATGGAGGTGGGAGCAGGGGCACCTTTGACCACCCTCACTTATTTCAACAGTTGTAACCCCATCTTGCCAACTCTATCCCAGTTCTTATGCAGCATTTCAACTCGTGCTCTCCTTGGGGCTGAAAATAGAGAAAGGGAAGTGAAAGTGCTCCACCCTCCCCTCCTCAAAGTCCCCTCTCACCAATTCAATCATTCTGCTCTGCACCACAGCAGTTATTATCAAGACAATTAATAGTCTAACAGTCACCATTACCAAAACTACTTCTACATTTCTGAATAATGAATTTAGTCTAAATTTGACATGCTGCCATGATGCAATTTGAATTCATGTCACCACAGTGTTAGCACGTACAGCAGGATTACTAGTTCAGTGACATTACCATTATGCCACCATATTCCTGGCAAGTGTTCTTTCAAATTGATTAACAGTCATTCACCTTTAAGGGCTATGGTTTGGCCTTTCTTCTCTTGACAGACTCCCCATCTGATATTTTAGCTGGGGTCAGAAGCCACAGTGCGCCATAAATTCCAGCACCACGATTTTGTGTTCATTTCAAAAGCTGTAGTTTCGAGGCAAATATAAAAGTCACGACTGTGTAACTATAGTACAGGCAGTCCTAGGGTTGCAAACGGACTCAGTTCTGGAATCCGTTCACAAGTCGATTTGAATGTAAGTCAGACACAATAAAGGACAGTGTAAAACAACCATTTATAAATACGGGAAATATTTGTTGGTTTGGTCTTCAAAACTACATTCCTGTATGGGATTGTGTTTGTAAGTATGAGCGTTTGTAAGCCAGGTGTTTGTACATTGGGGACCCTTGTACATTTTACAAAGAAGGCATGTGAACTTTTAAAATGGGCCCAGCAGCTTAAATGTGACCGGCAGGAGTCACATGACTATCCATGTTCATTATCTTCAGTCAGAAAGTCTTGTATGTTACCTCATTAACAACTACAAAGGGAGCCATCCATAACTCAATTAATATGGTGTCTTTTGAAAAGGTGTGAAAATTCAAAACCTGCTGAAGAAAATCAGGAGATTAAAAGTGCTTCCATTAAGGATTCTGCATAATTGAATTTGCTTCGTGGGGCAATAATTCATCAAAAGTTAACATCTTTAGTTTGATCTATACAAAACTGTCGATAAAATTCCAAGATGACTCCTGAAAGACAAATCCTCAGAAAAAGACTTCTTACCCAGAGAGTGCTCAAGAAAAGGGCTTTCAAAACTAACTTTAGTTCTGCTAAGAATCCAGGCAATCTGCAAGTGTCATAACCACATAACTAGTGAGGAACAAGGAACCTTTCTTTCTTTCAAAGCCTGCTGTAGCTATTGACTCCATCTGTCCAGTCAAGCTTGAAGTATTCAACTTCAGAAGGCTTTGCAAGAGCTGAAGCTGACTTCACGTTTTCAGTCTGTATATAATGGAAGGAGAAATTTTCAAGCAATTAATGGGCCTGCAATGATAATAAACTGATTTTATTCTTATCTGTATCCTTTTTTTCTAATCACAGTACCAAATTTATTTTGTAACTTTCAGCAATAGTTGTGTAATAATCTTTGAATTTATTTAAAATTAAACTACCTAGCCGTTTATTTAAATTCAAACGCATAAAAAAATTAAAAATTAGTTAAATGAGAAATGTATAAATTCGCAGTTCACAGTTCCTTCTGTAAACATGGCTGATGTTGCCACCGCATTGAATGACAGAAGTTTCAATCCTTTGAAAATAAAGTAAAACTTGCCGCATTTGCTGCCATTTACGTTGATATTGAATGTCTTCTTTTCTAGGCTTATGTGAATCTCTTGTTCTGGTACCAGTTGTTCTGTGGATTCTCTGGTACATCAATGATTGACTACTGGATCCTCATTTTATTTAACCTCCTTTTCACATCTGTTCCACCAATTATCTGTGGCGTCCTCGATAAAGATGTTTCTGCAGAGACTCTTCTCCAACTACCAGAACTCTACAGTAGTGGGCAGCATTCTGAGGTATTAATCTTTAACAGTATAGTGCAACACTCTGCTTTCTTTATGTTGAATAGAATTGATCAGCCTAATAGATTTATTCACTTGGCTCAGCTCTGCTGCAAACACTTAATCATCTAAAGTTGACTCGTAGCTACATGGGAACAGAAAGAATTCTGAGAATTTAGTTTTATTTGGTCAGACTAGGACTAGGGAATGCTGTTTAAAAATAAGAAGACTCCCTTTAAGATGGAGACGGGATTTTGTTTTTCCATTTGAGGGTCATGAATCTTTGGAATTCTAATCTCTAAAGAGTGGTAAAGGAAAGGTGATTAAATATCTTTTAAGGTAAATTATTGATTTTTGACTAACAGAGGAGTCGAATATTGACCAAGGTAAATGCAGATGTGGAGTTCAACCCCCAATTAAATCAAATGTGGCCCAACCAGTGAAACTCTCATTGCCTGAATGAATGGTGAGCTGACTCAAGGGACCAAATGGCCTTTTCCTCCTCCTCATTTGTATAATCGTTTGTATGTTCATATGTTCATGGGATGAGAGGATCACTCTCAAAGCTAACATTTGTGGTTAATCTCTAATTGTTGTTGAGAAGTGGCCTATATAGTGAAGCTGTTTAATGTCGCTATATGTCATTTTAGTCATATAGTCATAATCATTAAAGCATTGGAGGAAAACTGGGGAACATATTTAATGAATAGTGTCAAACTAATCAGGAAGCAGAAAGACTCAACTCTGACCAAGTAGAATCATGGTAGAACAACAATTCTCAAAGCAAACATAATAATGAGTGAGTATTCGATAATAGCATTCAGGTTTAAGGCCATGATGCTGAAACTGGACAATGTTCTGGTCAGTTTGAGTCTTTTACCCTGGAATTTTAGTGTGATATATCTGAAAGCTATCAACCAACAGAGAAAAGAATCATGAGAATATTTTGGAAAAACGTGGACTTTTCAACTTCCAAAGGTGACACACAATACTGTCCTTTATCCAGCCTCTTCTGTTGCTTCTTCAAAAAACTCTAGCAAATTAAGTTGAACATGATTTTCCCTTATGAAATCCATTCTGACTCTGCTTATACTTATTAGATGTGACTATAAATAAACCCATATTTATTCATGTGACTATTAATCCAATACCAAATTATTGTTTCTTGAAGTTTCCCTACCATTAAATTTAAGCTGACTGGCCTGTAATTGAAGAGCTTACATTTGTATCCGAGTAATGTTTGCAATCTTCCAGTCCATTGTTGCCAACCCTGAGTCTATCTAAATAAGGCCAAAGGTTTGTGGCCAATGCCACCACAATTTCCACTCTCTCTTCCTTCACTGTCTTTGGATGCATCTCATCTAGATCTGGGCTTGTCAAATGCAGAAACTCTATTCAATAACAATTCTTGTTAACATTTTTGAACCCTTCTGTTATTTTTCTCAATGGCCTAGATGGTGGCTTTTTTTCTTAATAAGGACACACGCAGAGTATTCATTTAATGCCTCAGTGATGCTCCCGTTCATGTGTAAATCCCTTTTGGTATCTAATAAGTCTTAATCCTCCTTTTGCCATCCTTTGCTATTTATGCGCCTACACAAGACTGTAGGCTCCCCTTAGCTGTCAATTGCTTTTTCTTTTTTCACTTTTGAACCTTCTATAGTCAGTCTGGTTCTCAACTATATTTCCAACCCAACACCAGTCTGAAACACACTTGTTCTTACCCTAATTTCTGTCTCATTTTTTATCCCGGGAGTTCTCAATTTATTTGCCCTACCTTTTGCTTTTGAGGGAATGTTGTTTGACTATGCCCAAACCATCTCTTCTTTGAAAGTTGCCCATTGGTCAGCAGCTATAGAATGCTGACAAGGACATGAATTTTCATTGGCAGGTGTGTCCATAAGACCGATCAGTTCCATAGAGACTGTTTCCTTTCTTTCCATGCTGATTCTCCCCTATCTCTTTCAACTCCAAAAGATGATTTGTGTTTTATATAGACAACTGATGAGCACAGATTTTAGTCCATTTATGTTAATGGACAGGGCTCACCTCCAGCTGTTAAATTGTGTATCTGTGACAACAGGGTGGAGGGGCACTCATTCTCCCAGCGCATTTAAGTAAACAGCCAGGTTTCTGGCACTGAGCCTGTCTCTGTGGCTCAGAAGGGAAACAGGGAGAATAGGAAAGCGATAATGATAGGAGATTCAATGGTTAGGGGAACAGACAGGAGATTCTGTGGGACCGAGCGAGACTCCCGGATGGTATGTTGCCTCCTGGTGCCAGGGTCAGGGATGTCTCGAACAAGTCTACAGGATTCTTAAGTGGGAGGGAGAGCAGCCAGAAGTCGTGGTACACATCGGGTACCAATGAAATAGCTAGGAAACTGGATGAGGACCTGAAAAATGAATAAAAAGAGTTAGGATGGAAGCTAAAAGCCAGGACAAGGAGAGTAGTAATCTCAGGATTACTACTGGTGCCACAGGCTAGTGAGGCCAGGAATAGAGAGCAAGTGCAGCTGAACACGTGGTCAATGAGCTGGTGTAGGAGGGAGGGCTTCAGATATGTGGATCATTGGGATACCTTCTGGGGAAGGTGGGACCTGTACAGGAAGGAAGGGTTGCTCCTGAACTGGAGGGGCACCAATATCCTGGGCGGGAGGTTTGCTAGAGCTCTTCAGGAGGGTTTAAACTAGTTTGGCAGGGGGTGGGAACCGAAGCTACAGATCAGAGGATGGGGTAGCCGGTGTACAGGAAGATATAGCAAGTAGAGAATCTGTGAGGAAGAATGAGCAGTTGATAGGGCAAAGTTGCAGTCAGTGCAACGGGTTGAGGTGTGTCTATTTTAATGCAAGAAGTGTCAGGAATAAGGGTGACAGACTTAGAGCATGGATCAGTACTTGGAACTAAGATGTTGTGGCCATAATGGAGACTTGGATAACACAGGGGCAGGAATGGTTGTCGGATGTTCTGGGTATAGATGTTTCGGAAGAAATAGGGAGGGAGGTAAAAGAGGTTGGGGGAGGGGCATTGCTAGTCAGGGATGGTATCACAGCTGCAGAATGGGAGGTCGTGGAGGAGGGTTTGTCCACCGAGTCAGTATCGGTGGAAGTCAGAAACAGGAAAGGACCAGTCACTTTATTGAGAGTTTTCTATAGAGCCCCCAGTAGCAACAGAGACACTGAGGAACAGACTGGGAGACAGATTTTGGAAAGGTGTAGAAGTAATAAGGTTGTTGTTACGGGTAACTTCAACTACCCTAATATAGACTGAAACCTCCTAAGTGCAAATAGTTTGGATGGAGCAGATTTTGTCAGGTGTGTCCAGGAAGGATTTCTGACTCAATATGTAGATAGGCCAACTAGAGGAGAGGCCACATTGGATTTGGTGCTTGGCAACAAACCAGGTCAGGTGTCAGATCTCTCAGTAGGAGAGCATTTCGGTGATAGTGATCACACTTCCCTGACCTTGACAATAGTCATGGTGAGGAATAGGAGCAGACGGTATGGGAAAGTATTTAATTGGGGGAGGGAGAATTACAGTGTTATTAGGCAAGAACTGCAGAGCATAAATTGGAATCAGGTGTTCTCAGGGAAATGCACGACAGAAATGTGGAGGTTGTTTAGGGAGCAGTTGCTACAAGTACTGGATAGGTTTGTCCCACTGAAGCAAGGAAGAGATGGTATGGTAAAGGAATCATGGACGACAAAAAATGTGGAACATCTAGTCAAGAGGAAGGAGGAAGCTTACTTAAGTTTGAGGAAGCAAGGATTGGTCAGGGCTCTAGAGGTCTACAAGGTAGCCAGGAAGGAACTGAAGAATGGACTTAGGAGAGCTGGAAGGGGATATGAGAAATCCTTGGCGGGTAGGATCAAGGAAAACCCCAACGTGTTCTATGCTTATGTGAGGAACAAGAGGATGGCCAGAGTGAGGGTAGGTACAATCAGGGAAGTGAAGGGAACTTGTGCGCGAAGTCAGAGGAGGTAGGGGAGGTCCTTAATGAATACTCTGCTCCAGTATTCAACAGTAAGAGGGACTTTGACATTGGTGAGGACAGCATGAAGCAGGCAGACATGCTCGAACAGGTTGATGTTAGAAAGGAGGATGTGCTAGAAATTTTGAAAAAGCAGCTCTATGAAACCCTGGTTAGACCACGCTTGGAATATTATGTTCAGTTCTGGCCACCTCATTACAGGAAGGTTGTGGAAGCTTTAGAGAGGGTGCAGAGGAGATTTACCAGGATGCTGCCTGGACTAAAGGGCAGGTCTTATGAGGAAAGGTTGAGGGAGCTAGGGCTTTATCATTGGAGCGAAGATGGATGAGTGGTGACTTGATAGAGGTGTACAAGATGATGAGAGGCATAGATAGAGTGGATAGTCAGAGACTTTTTCCCAGGTCAGAAATGACTATGATGAGGTGGCATAATTTTAAGGTGATTGGAGGAAGGTATAGAGGAGATGTCAGAGATAGGCTCTTTGCACACGTCCACCACTCTCTGTGTAATGTGCTGCCGGCAGTGGTAGTTGAGTCAGATACATTAGAGACTTTTAGGCGACTCTTGGGTAGGCACATGGAGGATAGTAAAATGTAGGGTATGCAGGACAGTTTGATCTTAGTAGGCTAATAGGTTGGCACAACATCGTGGGTCGACGGGCCTGTACTGTGCTGTACTGGTCTATGTTCTATATTCTACATTCTTAAACACAGTGTAAATTTCTGAAGTGCCTGGAAAGCCAAGTGGAGGTGTGCCCTGAGCACTTCGTAAATGTGACTTTAATTCATTGGAAATAGTTTTGCAGTTGTACAAAAGTAACAATACCAGCCTTCAGTAAAATCTTTCATCACCAAGCTACTTGGATTGTTAGAATTGGGAATAATGCTGTGGGAGCTAAATCCATAATAGCCTCATGGAAGATGAATATATGTTTGAAAATAAACATTTAAGGGAAAGTGAAGAAGTATCTCTTTCAAAGTTGTTTTTTCAAGAGATGGTACAAATAAACTGGGCCAAAATTGTTTCCTGTGCTGTAACATTCTGTGATGCAAGGCACAGGGTGAAAACAAGCCCAACTTGGCCAATTTGAATATTTGCAAATAAATTTGAATGAATTCAATTAGAATTGATTCTGTTTGAAAATGTATTGACTTATGTTTTTGATAATTCAGTTTCACATCGTTAATTTTGTTGAAAGTGAAGAGCCCTATTGCCATGAAGACTGTCGTCCCATCAATGAGTGTGTTGCATCTTTAAGTACAAATTGAAAATTGGCTCATTCTTCTCTAAGCTCAGTAATAGTCTTCTATTGATTATCATTTTACAAGTGGACTATCAAGATGAGAATTACAATGGTGGTATACATTTGGTTCACAGTTATTTTTAACAATTAATAATAGCAAATAGTTCTGCTGACTTTACTTTGTATTTGTTATAGGCCTACTTATCATCAACGTTTTGGATCAGTATATTGGATGCCTTTTATCAAAGTCTTGTTTGCTTCTTTGTTCCTTATTTTGTAAGTGACCCTACGTGTAATATCTATTATATTTTGTTTTCTCTATTACATTTTTTGTCAAATGGGGTAAACCCCTAGCAATGGGAAGAAAAATTGAGTAGTATGTGGCAGCCAGTCTGCTAATATGTACTTTCTGTCACTATCAAAATTGAAATCTGGGTCCAGCTTCTCTTACACAATTTAGTGAATTAATAGACAGTTTTTTCTGAGATGTGGACAAATAAACAATTTTGATAAATTGCTTATTGATTGAACACTTTCTTTCCTAATCAATTACATACTTTTCTTATTCAGGAATCATGACGGATAAGAAGGGTTTTTCAATGTTGTCTGATGATTTAAGAACCTTCAAGCTCTTCATAGGGCCACTGGAAGCTCTTTGTTTTAGTGCTGATCTATGTTCAGTCGGCTGTAAAATGACATGTTTCTTCACATCAAGTCTCAGTTAGACTTGAAGATGGACCTGAGGGTCTGCTTCCTGCTGAAGATTCTGAGATTGTCCAAGATGCAGAAAGCTCACAGCTGGCTGACTACCAGAGAGCTGAGATTTATTTGATAATGAGATTGAGACAGTTGATGAGGTTCATCAGGGTGCATGTGAGTCACCTTGGTGGGGTGGGGGTTCACTGTGGTAATTGGATAATTTTAGATAAATATACTTCTTGTTTTGCAAAATGTTGAATGTTTTCTGCATTTTTTATAAACAAAGGAGTCAAGAATGGGTTGTGGGCCTGAAACAGAGGAAAGAAGATAAGATAGAAAGCATAAGTTAATAGAAATGAGCATAGTGAGGGAGCTGGGCAGAAGACTGCTTAAGTAAACCAGAGCACAGTGTCTTCTCTATTGCTGAAGAAGAGCAGAGGGGTGTAAGATAGAAAAGAGAAAAAGCTGGAAAGTAACTTTAACAGAAAAATAATTTTGGACAGATTATATAAATTTCAATATTGGTAATATATGAAACATAAACTGTAATGAACTGTTCCTATATAATTAATGTTCTACTCCTGAATTATAGTATCAAACATAAATGAGTTAGAATTCAGCTTTGCATGTTTTCTTTGTTAGTACTGGTTAGTGCTAATGCTGTAAAAGAGAGAGACAGTTTGAACTGTTATTTATGCACTAAGGAACAAGAAGTATTAATAAGGAGTGCATTTACTAAATGTAAATTAGTTTGGGACTAGGTATGTTCTAAAATTGATCATGTATTAGAATACTGCAATGTGTGATGTATTTGTTTTAGCTATAAGTTTGTTAGGATTTCCTACTGTGTTTAAACTAAAGTTTATTTTGCAATTTTTGTCACTTCGGGAGGACCTCTTGTTGTTCATCCAGATTCAAGAGCTCACCTGTTGTTCTCAATTAAACAACCCTCTGGCTATTTGCAAAGCTAAGGGGAATTAGCAGAAGAGAGGTGTTAGATGAATAGCTGTTCCAGGGAGTCTTTGTGACTAAGACCAGCTGAATGGTCTCCTTCAGTTCTGCAGTCATCCTATGATTCTAAATTCACAGGCATTCTTAAAAATTAAAAACTGTAAATTGTTGGACTCTTTAGCATGGCTCTGACAAGTTATATTTTAAAATTATCCTTTTCTTTTCAGACTTACTTTGACTCAGATATGGATATCTACTCATTCGGAACACCTATCAATACTGCCAAACTGTGCATTATTCTTTTACACTTAATGATAGAAGGCAACACTTGGGTAAGTACAATAGAGCTATGTATGTTCCTTGATTGGATGTAACTCCATATGTTCTGCTTATAACATAATGTTGAATTCATAACATTTCAACAAAGTATTAGAAAGTTAGATACTCATCCTAATTTCCTACTCCTAAGAGTGTGCAAAGTATATGTTTCACAAAACTACCTGAATTATACAAACTAATATCATTCATAATATCCCCAGAGTGATTCTAAGTGATCTGGTTAATATTTGATGCAGAAAATTTACTGCAGTTCTTAAAAGAATTAAGCTACTCATGAGCATGTTCTCATTAATGCCTTCATCACCTTACAACTTCATTTCTCTAATATTCTCTTCGCTGATCTCCCAGTTCCACTCTACACAAACTCCAACTGAATAAAATTTTTAAGGTAATACAGAAAGCAGACAAACTCCCAAAAGCCATCATCTCAGTACAAGAATTCTGTTCCACAGTATTGTGATTTTTGATTTTCTGGGCTGCATTTTAGGCCTCAGCAAGGGCTAATACAGTAGTGGTGGGCACATAAATTTATGCAGCTCATTGGCATGCCAGTTTCCTTATACCATCCCACCTTCCCACTGAAACAAATTCCCAAAGATAAGAGGAAATTGATCAGAATTACCTATCAAGTGTGATGGGCAGTTAACACAGATCCTGAAAGGCCTACTAAGGCCCATTGTTAGAGGCTGACAAGGGGACAGTGCTCCAGGAGGTTTAGTAGCTCTCTCTGAGTACCTGGCTTCAGTTGAAGACGCAGGTGGCCATTGCTGGTGGCTTAGCTGCTAAGAGTGAGTGTGTTTTTTTATTTTAAATTTAATTTTTAATTCCCCAAGACATTGGAGAGAGGAAGCCTTAACGTGACTATGTCTTCTCTAATTTATCTGTCAAGGTAACCTGCTGCTTCAATGCTGAAAGGCCTCCTCTTGGAACACCCCACCTCCGAGTTTTAACGCCTGTCTACTGTTCTTAATTGAATGAGGGTCCACCCCTATGAATTATTTGGCAAATTTGGAGAAAATCATAACCGGGTGACTGTTCCACAGACAGTGCAGACTTCTGACCCTCATTTGGCCTGATAATGGGGTCACAACGTCTGCAGGGATAGTATTGTCTTCTGTCTTACCTTCATGCTCTTTATGTCCTTCCCTTTACTGCCACAATCCCCTGAATTCTTCTGTCCCATTAAGTGTATTTTGTTCTTCCAAATTAGAGCTGCTGAATCTTTCTTACCTAATTTTCCACTTGCCATCCTGACTTAGAATATGCCACTGTTTCTTTACTGTCTCTGGGTCAGCGGTTCAAGAAGGCAGCTCACCACAGCCTTTTTAAGGGCAACTAAGGACAGGCGATAAATGTTGGCCAGCCCACCAGCGCACCCACATAAAAAAGCCCACAATTTAATACCCGACAGGGAAATTCAGAAATCCCTTTGTTTAAGGATGGATTATCAACAATATCAGCCTATCGCTTTGTTTCAACGTAGATGAAAAAATACCTTGAAACTTAGAATGATATACGGTGCATGTGAATGGACTCTGTTAGCTTTTATGATGCTTGCTCTCATACAAACTAGATTGGGTGAATCTCAAGTTGTCATAAATATGAATATAAGATGTATAAATGTATCACCCTTAGTTTGGAAAAAGGGCTTCAAATTTGTGGAAGTCATGTAATGAGGAGGCCATTTTTGTTGGCAGCTGATTCCAGCAGAAGTTCCTTACAGGCAGAATTCCACGAAAAACCATTAAATTAGGTGCAAGCCATTAAAGTAGTCAAAGTACCATGAAAGTGGGAGACTTAAACAAAGAGAATCTCTCCCACCAACCTTTTCCAATTTCAAGTTCACTTAACAACCAACTTGCTGGAAATTTGACTGCAAGAAACCCCACAGCTTACCAAATAGTTTGCTTGACCAGATTTTTACTTAAACTTTAAAGTATCATATTCATCTAAGAATCCGTAGGACTGCCACAAATGAGATTGGAATAATTATAAGCTATAACTGTATTGTTTTACTTTCATCTGCATTTAATTTTTGAGAGAGCGAGCTGAGTGGGCGAGACAGCAAGTGTGGATAACCTCCTTCATCTTAAAATTATCAAAAATCTTACACTGGAAATTATTTAATTGGGGCACTCACCCTACATGTATGAAAACAAACACCTTTTACAAGTACATATGTTGGCTACAAACGTAAAAAGAAACACAAATTCTGTGTGTGACTCTGTTTATGATGGAAACTCACAAGACGGCCAAAGACTGCTACTTTGGCCATGATAAATACCTAAAATACACAATTTACTCTAGCAAAGTACCTCAAAAATTGAATAACAGCATAAACAAACAGAAAGAAAATTGTCCAGTTCTAGATTTGATTTTTATGACTGAGCAACCCTTGCGGAAAAACCTTGAATCTGGTTGTCATGATAACTTATCTCTAACGTATATTTTACAGCAAAGCCTAATCTCACAGCAAATTACATTATTCCACTATGGAATTACATATAATTCACTTCAGCCAGAAAGGCAAACTGGCTCATGTGTCATCTCAACATCTCAACCACAAATAATAGAATTTAATGGAATACCTACCATTCGGCCCATCGAATCTACTTCGACCTTCCGAAGAGCATCCCACATAGATGCAGCCCTTTACCCAGTCTTCATCACCGCACATTTACCATGGCTAGTCCACCTAGCCTACACATCCTGCACACTACAGACAATTTAGCGTGGCCAATCCACCTAACCTGCACACTCAGCAGAAACCCACGAAAACACAGGGAAAATGTGCAAACTTCATACACACACATTCACTTCGCTTCATGGAATAGTGATTCATCCAAAATTAATGTGGCAGACGTCTAAAGTTTTTATCAGTGTGAGACAGACTTTGAGGCACCATTCTCTACAGGATGCCAAGAAGGACTCAGAGACTGCCTTAGGGAGCGATTCTCATCAGAGAGGGACAGTAAAAGGAAAACAGCAAAGCACTGCTGTACTGAACTAAATTACCAAAGGCCAGAATTTGCAGTGTTATTGAAGTGAAATAGAGGAACCTTTAGTTCCTCCCAGACGCTGTTCTGTTCAGTCCTCCTATGAGAGAAACTCTGACTTTGTAAAGAGGAAGACTATTGAAAGTCATGGGTTTAGTGCTGGAAATTAGGACTGGTCCGGATTTAATACTGATTTGGTGGTACAGACTTGAGGAATGAAGGGCCTCTTCTGTACCGTTTAATTCTATGATCGCAAGCAAGAAATAGACAAGTAATCATAACATATTAACCTTATTCTGATCTTTATAATATTCCTTTATCCATATCCATTTTTAATTTTATTTTGTCTATTAACTGTATTGCTCTTTTAATTAACGTTCAGCAATAAGTAAGATTTGATCTTGTTTAAAACAAAGGCTTTGCTGCTGTTTATTTTAAAATTGTACACTCAAAAATTAAAGGGGACGAATTGAGCTAAAAGAATGTGTTGTTCATTGGCAACTTTAGACACAATGGAAGTGAATGTAACAAAGTTTACATAGCTATTAACAATCAATTTAAAATGAATAGTCGAGCATGTCACTTGATAAAACTACATATGTTAATAAGCAGAGATCTATCTTCTGCAAGAAAAGGAATATGTTCAAATCTTGTTTCTTTTTTGAATTGCGCAGGCGTTTAAAAGCCTTTAGTTCTTAGTTGCTTTATCCATCGCAGTACCTCAGGCAGCATTGACTTACTTGCTGATCAGCCCTTCTTTTTCCTTATAATTAAACATAGTTGTGATCCTTTAAAATTTGGGATTCTTGCATTTTTTCATTCGTTCACAGCATGTGGAGATCACCAGCAGACCAACATTTGTTGCCTATCCCTAACCTCCCTTGAGAAAGTGATGGACAACTGTCACCTTGAACTGCTACAGTCCATATAGGTGCATCCACAGTGCTGTTGGGGAGGGAGGTCCAGGATACTGACTGAACAACTGTGAAGGAACAGTGATAAAGTTCCATGTTTGGATGGTGTGTGGTTTGGGACGGAACTTGCAGGTGCTGCGCAGGCGTCCGAGGCCTGTGTGCAGCATCAACTCTAGAACCAGAAGTCAACACTGCAATCGGCATGCTGTATGCAGATCCTTGGAGCAGCTATGTGCATGTGCAACTGCACACCTTAAAGGGAATGTTGCTGCTACCCTTGTTCTTCTATCTGATAGTGGTCAAGGGTTTGGAAGATGCTGTAGGCTTTGGTATATGCCTCATTAAAGGATCATACTCATACTTTTTAACATGTGCTGCTAAGTGCAATGAGAATTTAATTATTCCATAACAATCAATGCAAATTGTTTAAAAATAATCACTTGCAAAGTTTTAGGGTTTTGATTTTTTTTGAGAGGTACCAACATCAGTTAATTTTCTAATGACTTATTTTCATTTCAGACATGGATTCATTGGGCTATAATGGGAGGCAGTGCTTTTCTTTACTTTGTGTTTGCATTGGCTTTTGGAGGAACTTGTATAAACTGCAACCATCCATCAAATCCATATTGGATCATGGAGCGACAAATGTCAGACCCACTCTTCTACTTGGTCTGCATCCTCGCTACAGTGATAGCTTTGCTCCCCAGGTAATGTACACTTCTGTTTCAAGTGGTTAGATATTCTCTGTTTATTTCTAACTTATACTATGAATCACTGTAAGGTAATGTAACTTCTTTTTCATTCGTCTTTTCAAAGATTTGTACTTAGGTACTTTGTACCTAAGATGGCACCATGAAAGGCATCATTGTAAACTTTTCATGGTACTTCTGTACTTGAGTATACGTGACAATAAAGGATATTCTATTCTATTTTATTCTAATAGGTGTCCAAATTGAGGGGCAGAGTCCTGCCAGATAGACATATGAAATTGCTTGATAGTATTCTGATGAAGAGCATGAGGGTTATTCCCATGTCAATATTTATCCCTCTGTTAACACCACAAAAACAGACTTTCTAGTCATTATAACTTCACTGTTGTGCAGTTGGTTATTTGCACATTGGCTGTTACATTCCCTACATCACATTCCCTTCATCACACCAATGGGTTACACTTCACAAATGTTTAATTAGCTGTAAGTTGCTTTGTAACATCCTAAAGTCATGAAAGGTGCCCAATTAATGCAAGGTCTGTTTGATTCATAAGTTTCCTTATCAGTTTTTGTTAATCTTACTCTCTTATCCAATGTATTGGAATTACGTAATTTATAGTCAAAGCCAATATTCCTTCTCCTGATGATTTAACCAAAAGACTTGCACTGTGCTTTTCATAACCAACAGATGCCAATGAAACCAGTTATGTTTTGTTTTGATGTAGGCCACGATGAACATTGTGAAAATGTTAAATTTATAATCCTGTGGAGCTGTAGTCAAATCTGCAAGACGTTTGAATTAAAATGCTGAACGACATGTAACTCAAAATCATGTATACACATACTGTTTGCCACAGGTTATCATTCACTCTTTTGCATCAGCACTTAACACTTTGAAATGGTAATCCCGTTTGTCAACTACTACCTAAAATAGCAGAGCTCTAATGCGTGCATATAAAACGTGAGTCTCTCTTTGCCATCTTGTATCAAAATTAGTTGTGGATGATAGCATAAGTTTACTTAAAATTAATTTTAAAATATGAGTGTCACTAGCTTAATGCTCAGCTAATGTGTCGTTGAGAAGGTTGTGATGAAGAAGCTGTCGTCTTAAACTTCTGCATGTCTCCATGTAACTAACCCACTTGGTCAAGAAGGGTGTTCCAGGACTTTCTATTCATTTATGAGACGTGGGCATCATTAGCCCTATCCCTAATTGTCCAGGACAATGTGATACTGAGCTGCCTCCTGGAACCGCTCATTTCTTGGTTTGGTTACCTCAATTAGTTGGACAGTTGGTTTGCGAGGCAGAGTAATGCCAACACAACAGACTGAGCTGTGATCACTTTGAAGGCCTGCCTTCTCAATGTTGCCATTTACTTGAGCTGTGGTAACTCTCAGGTTAAACTCTCCTCCAGACACCTCTTTACTGAGACAGCAGCCTATGGTCATCTGGGATTCTGGTGACCTTCACTTTTATGGGGACACTTGTAGTGCTGCTAGGAATGGAGTTCCAGGGATTTGACCCAACAATAGTGAAGGAAGAATGATTTAGATCCAAGGCAGAATGATGTGTGGCTTGGAAGGTAACTTGTAGGTGATCTTGTTCCATGCTTCTACTACCTTTGTCCTTCTTGCTGATGGAGATTGCAGGCTTGGAAGTACTATCTGAGAACACCTGATGAACAGTTGCAGTGAAGTATTGTAGATTATATGTATTGCTGCCACTGTGCATTGATGGTGAAGGGAGTGAATGCTAAAGGTGTTAAATGGGGTCTCAGTCAAGCAGGCTGCTTTGTCTTCAGGCTTCTTGAATGTTGTTGGAGCAGCACTCATCCAAGAAAATTGGGGGTTATCCATCACTCTCTTGTCCCTTGTAGATGGTTGACAAGTACTGGGGAGGCGAGAGTGGAATTACTCACTACAGAGCTCCTAGCCACTGACCTGCTGTTGTTGCCACATATGGCTAATTCAGCTTAGTTTCTGGTCAGTGGCATTTCTCAGGATATTGATATTGGAGGATTCAACAATAGCAATGCCGATGAATGATGTGGGCTGATGATTACATTTTCTCTTGTTGGATATGGTTATTGTCTGCCTCTTGTGCAAATGATATTCATTCAGTAAAATATTGCCAGTTGTCACCCCAAGCCTGAACGTTGTACAGGTCTTGCTACATATGGACATGGATTGCTTCAGTATCTTGAGAAGTCACGAGTGTTGTTAAACGCTGTGCAAACATCAGCAACTTCCCCACTTCTACTTTATGATGGACAGAAGGTCATTGATGAAGCAGCTGAAGACAATTGAGCCTAGAACTCTACACCAAGGATCTGCTGCAATGATATCCTGAAGGCGGGAGAATTTGTCTCTGGCAAGCACAGCTATTTTCCTGTGTGCCGTGTATGATTCCAACCAGTAGAGAGTTTTTTTCCAATTCCGATTGACTCTTGTTTGATTCCTTGATGCCAAGCTTTGTGAAATACTACCTTAATATCAAGGACAGTTAATCTCACCTCCCCTTAGTAATGACAAAGGAACAGTTATTATCATTGCAAGTAAGGATGCTGGATGATTGGAGGGACCTTGCAAGGGGTGGTATTCCCAAGCAACTACTGCCTTGTTCTAGGTAATAAAGATAGTAAATTTGGAATGCAACACGAAAGAAACTTTGGTGAGTTGCTCCAGTGCAGTTATGGATGTACAAGATGTTTAGGATAGTGTAGGGACTGCCAAACAAATAAGCTGCTTTACGTTAGTTTTTAACTTGCTGGCGCTGCACTCAGCCAAGTAAGTAAAAAATATTTCATCAGGTATCTCAATTGTACCTTGAAAGTGGTAGAAAGGCTATGGGAAGTTGGGAGGCGAGTTATTTGCCTCAGAATACTTAGCCTCTGACCTGCTTCTGGATCTGGATCTCCAATGGGTAGCAGACAACTCAGAAAATAAAATACCATTAAATGTCAAAGAGAGGAGGGTGGGAAATTACAGAAATAAAAATAGAAAGTGCTGGAGAATCAGTTAACATTCTGAAAAATATTGTATCAGACTCAAAAAGTTAACACTATTTCTCTCTCCATATATACTGCCAGACATACTGAATTTCACTAGCATGTTTTTATTTCACACTTTTTTCACATCTGCTGTAATTTGCTTTTGTAGGAAGGTTCAGGGATGTTAGTTCACCTAGACTTGGATTCATTGTTTATCTTTTGGTCTTGAGAAGACTGAAGTTTTGCAACTTCATAATGAAGCAGGAAGTTATGTTTATTTTGTCCAATTTGCCCTACAATTACAAATAAAACACACTACCAAGAGGTAAACTGCCACCAATTGAACAATATGTAGATCTGGAAAACATTTTGCTTAATTATTAGAAAATGAATACTTTTCAAACAAAATGATACACTTGCAACATTTATTTGCTTCTAATGAAGCATACCTATAGAATCTTATTAAACTAGCAAATTAAACAACATTCACATTAAGGCTAATAAGCAGCAAGTTACAAATCACCACACCAGTGCTGGGCAATACCATATCCAACAAATCTCACAACTTCTCCGTGATATTTAATGGCATTATAATTATTCAATTCCATTCTATCTACTGTAGCTCCAAAAGCAAGTCAGTGGCTAGATATTCTGCGTTTTTTAAATCTCGTAGCTCAACTTCACAATTGCTTTTCTGTCTCTGTCTTTTTGTAAATATTGAACTATTTGCTTCAAGGGTATCTTAAAGGCTTCATCTAAATGCATGTTAACAAACTCCAGATAACCCAGCACTCTCAGAACTCCAAATGAAGCTAAAACAGCCTTCATCACATGTATAATACAGATATATAGTCTCGCTTAAAAGCTATACATGGTTCTCTGCATTTTAGAACATAATGTACGAAGGTTGTAGCTCAGCTGGCTAGATGGCTTGCAGAAAAATGACAACATGTGTGTTTGATTCCTTTTCTGGCTGTGTTAAACTTGGGACCATGCTCCTCCCTAGACCTGGGATTTAAAGACACTGGCAAAGCACCAACAATGAAAACTGCCAAATGGCTAAGGGTGAAGCATCAACTGAGAATGGGCCAAGGGCCTATCTTTGGGCAGAGCACAAATGGAATGCAAACGTAATTAAAAATGACTTAAAAATGAACAAAAAAAACCTGCTTTGTAAATGCTCTACATCTTATTTATTGTATTTTAAAGCACGATATAAAATAAAACCCCCACTTATTTGAAACCCCATGTGTAGATGACATCCATGTTTTTAGATAATTAGTTAAGTATGCACTTTTGCGCCTTTGAGCTTAAACAGTGGTGTGGCAAGGAGACAGTCTCAGTATAGAATATTTTGAACAATGACCATGTATGTTCTAATAACAATTAGCCTGCACAGTTAGCAGTCAGTAATATTTAATTCAGAAAACATAGACAGTAGTTACACCAGTGCCCCAACAATTTCTGTTTCTGTGCTGTATATATATCTCTATGACTGTAAGTCAGAATGCAGAATGCATCAATCCCAACAAGTTAACCTGTAAACATCTTTCACCATTCCACACCATCTGCATGATCCTTCCCCAACACCTGCCCCATCCCTGACCGTAGATGTCCATCATGATTACCAGTGTCCTGATCATTGATTTTATTTCTTATAATTTCAAAGCATTCTCCTCTCCCGCCAAAGTAAACAACAAGGTATAATTTCTTCGGTTGATCTGAAAATGGCACTTTGCAAATGAAGGAGGAACAGACTTCCTGTTTCCCAGGTAATCTGGCCAAAGCGGATTAAAAATCGAATCATGCAACCTCCTTAATTTTTCAACAATCGATCTGCCTTCTAGGAAAAAATGGTCCCCTGTTTCTCATTCCTTCAATGTTAAAATCAGATGTGGGAGTGGTATTCACTATAGGTTGGGTTTCTATTTTAGATTTTTTCATTTTAATGTTGCACCTGATGGAAATGGTCACCATGCATTGATACTACGACATCTTCAATTTAATAAGCCTAAATGCTAAATAAAGCTCAAATTTTGGCTTTCGTTTCCAGGTACGTCTATCGCATTTTCCAAGGAACAGTATTCCCAACTCCCCTGCTCAAGGCTCGTCAACTGGACAAGCTGAGCTCTAAGGAATGCAAGAAGTCAATCCAAGAGTGGAATGGTACCCCGCCAGACTGTGAGGTACCTATTGTGAATACCTTCAACAACTCTGTAACTAACATTACCATTTCGAGAAAAAAATGTTCAGATCAGACTAACGTTTTATCAAAGGATGAAGCACCTTTGGTTGCTGCACCAGCAAAAGGAGAATCTGCCTTGACTGTAATTCCATTGAATGAAATTCCATCAGAAGACAATCGTATATTTGTCAAGGGAAGTGCTGTTTTGTTTAAAGCAAAAATGGTTCCAAACTCTGACCTGGTAGAAGAATCGTATGCAAATCCTGACTCTGACAGCTTGCATACTCAAATGCATTCAGAAGAAGACAATGAAGGAATGGCTTTGCAATCTAAGAACGAAAATACCTCCTCTTCCATATGGGGTAAGACTGGTAGATTACAGGAATTTCCTCCAGCAGTGTGCTAGCACTACTTAATCAGAAAGGACGCCATGAGCTGCTTGCTACACGGGGGGTAAAGACTTTTTTATGTCACTGTTTTGAGATGAAATAATTTATTTTGGCCAGTATTGCTGTTCAACATGTTGTTACAGACCACAAACTATACTACTGCCTTGCTGAAGAGCTTCTCTCTAATACGAAAATAGGATGCACCATGGAATATTGAGATATAAGTTGCTGCGTTTCAGTCCCTATGGATTGAACTCCTGATGTCAATCATGTCTCTGTGCATATCCATTACATGGAGTGTATGACTTCTTTACAGGAAAAGTAGCATTTCCTTATTGGCCTTCACTAGAAATAAGACAAAGAGGGAATGCAGCACTGAATCCCTGGTCACTTCACAGTCAGGCAACAATCAGGAGGACAAATGAAGTTAGGCAAGCCATTAATAGCTATCTGAGTCATATTATCATGTTGTTTTTACCTGTTGATTTTCTAAAAATATTGAATTGTAATCATGTTCTCACCTTTGGGAATAGCATTATTTTCAAAGCTCAGTTTAGGACTATTTAATGAACTCGATGCAATGCAAATAATGGTCCTTTTAAAAATGGGCATGTGTCAAAAGGTGATTTTCAAATATAAAAACAGGATGTAAACAGAAATATTGACTCTGAATAAAGTCAGTATGGCTTGGAATTCCTTCAAAATTGGTACTGTATGTTCAGCATAGAACAAATTTCAAAATGAAAGAAAGATCGAAGAATTTCAGACGCATGTGACTCATTGCAATTTTTAATGTTGCACCCAAATTTCTTCTTTGTTGTGACATTTCTGTGAAACTTACGCTCCTCATTAAAAATGAGTTCTGTTGCCATGTATAACAGTTTGTAACAGTTATGAACAGATTTTAAATTTGCACCTATGTGTGGGTGTAAAAGAATGTTAAAAATTATATATTCCTGATGTTTTCATAAAATCTTTTCTGATTATGTTCAAGTTTATTTTGATTTCTCCTCACTGGTACCTTTTATTTGTATCTTTGACTGCATCAGTATAATATCAAAACAGTTTGCATTAAAACATTTGTAATTTCCATGATCACATAAGGAATGTTCAGTGGTTTCAAATGTCAGATTGCATGCACAAGGAGGGACTTAAAGAAGGGATCTGGTGTAACTTTGCCACTTACCTCAGGTTCAAGTTGCTTGCCTGTTGTGTGCTTTTTTTAAATGCTGTTCTTCACTTTAAGATATGCTGATGGGATTCTCAAGAAATTTAGGTTTTGCTCGATGGACAAACTATTGTAAGGTTTGCTGATTTGTGCCGTTTCAGGAAATTCTGCACCAACTTTCATTTCATCAGTCAATGGAAAAATCAAAGTTATAACTCTACCTCTCACCACCATTAGAAATGTCAACCAACACTATGCAGTAACAAACCTTGGGACACTCACAATTATTGGTATTTGATGTTCCAAAAAGAATACGCGTTCTAAAACTTAACATTTCCAACTGCTGACAAGGATGCTGGATTAAAAGTCTACATGTACGTGAGACTGTCTAATGGAATGATTTATAATTTATTGCTGCTTAAAGTTGTTACTTGCTCTAATAACAGGCACAATGTTTATTGTTAAAGTTGCTCAAAGTTGATGTGTGCAACTTTGCGAATTGTTGGTTTTATTTTTCCTTTATGTTTTGGAAAACAAAGCCACTGACTACTCTCATAGATGATAAGAATATGACCATGTCCAATTCCACCACTATGAATTACGACAAAGTGCATTATTTTTGTAGGTGAGTTTCATAAAACATGGGTAGACACTGTAGTGCTTGATCTAACATCAAATCTAACAAATTTGAACATACAAACAAGGAACAAGCCTCTCCGCTCCTTTTGCCTGCTGCACCATTCAATTAGATCATGGATAATCTGATTTTAGTATCAACTCTACATTCCTGCATATCCACAATAACCTTTCACCCCCTTGGTAACCAAGAACTATTTACCTATCCCTTAAAAATATTTAATGATAATGGCATCCACTGCTTTTTAAGAAAGAGAATTCCCAAGACTCAATTCCCTGAGGGGGGGGGAAAAGTTTCCTCATATCTGTTTTAAGTGGGTAACCCCTTATTTTTAAATTATGACGCCTAGTTCTAGATTCTCCCACAATAGGAAACATCCTTTCAACATCCACCCAGTGAAGTCCCCTCGGGATCTCATATGTTTCAGTTAAGACAGCTCTGACTCTTCTAAACTCCGGAGGATACAGACAATCCTCCTTTGTAGGATTCCAAAAGCTACCTGCAGAACAGACCCCTTCTATTGTGATGTTACAACTCACTGGGGTAGTGCACTCGAAATCAAGCTCCACTATTCCCAGAGCTGTCACAAAAGTTTAAGATTTTAAAATAAGTGCACAAAATTCCCCAAATTGCCTGATTTGCAGAGCCAGGTTGACAAAAAACACAGGCCAGGTTTCTGAACTCAACAAGAATTACAATTTATTACAAGTAATTAATTAGACAGTATCTGAAGGTAAATACTGATCAGAATGTTTCTTTTCAGTCACCTTTCTTCAGATACTTCCACTGGTTTGCAAACAACACGAGGTTCACTTATATAAGGTTTCTAACGTATCTGTTAAACACCATAGCTTACAACAACTGCTGAAGGAAAGGTGAATTTTCTTTTCAGATTTAAAATTGGTTTATGAGAGAATAGATAAACAACTCCTGTGCTAGTGGAGATCAAAACACCTCCCCCTATCTTGTTCCAATTCCAAGCTGTTGTTACCTGAAAGCCAAACACAAAGTTGTGGTCAGGCCAAAAGGTTTTTGTCATCAACAATTGGTCACTCGTCCATAGAACAATCAATTTCCTGTTGCACCCACCTGCATGTGTATCCCTTGCTCCTGTTTGTTCACAACACTTCAGTTACTACTTGGTCAAACAGCTATTTATACAATGCTTGTCGAGGTGTCAGTCCTTTCAAAATGTGTAGCAATCATTTAAAATACTGGTTTTAAAACAATTTTTAAAAGTACAAAAATTAAAAAAAGGTCTCTATAATGGCTTCTGAACTCTTCAAAATGTCTGCAATTTTGTTCCTGTTCTAAAGCTAAAATGTTTTGAGTCAAATCTATTTACTATAAATGTCCAAAACTGATAAAGCAGAAGCAATTACCACCAGATCACATTTATTTTTATCCTATTGAGACTTAAATCACTTAAATTTCAAGTATATCAACTTATCGTCCTGAATCAGCGTGTTGAGATATTCTCATTCTTTCTCTCACTATTTGAATAGCATTCTTTGTACTGCATAAAATATGATGTAGTCCTCCATTTTTTTCCCCAGACAAGCACATGCAAAGATGTTTCTTTTGTTCTAATTATTGTTTCTAGCATTTGTTTTCGTCCATCACCTTTGCTAATTGGTACTGTGAGATTTTATCATTGATGTATGATTCTTGAACTTCAATGATGATTTGGTTATCACTTTGAACAAGATGTTCTATAATTATACTGTTTTATGCTATAAATCAATTGTATGTCTAAAGCTTTGTCAGATTCAATATTCAGATTGCTGTTAAAATGCACATTAACTTCCACAAATTAATTATTGAAGTGTATTTGACTTTACAGGACTGTAATCAATGTTCAACAGCATATTTTAAAACAAGTACAGATTTCTGAATGGAGATAGTGAGAACGGCCGATGCTGGAGTCAGAGATAACATAGCGTGGAGCTGGAGGAACACAGCAGGCCAGGCAGCATCAAAGGAGCAGGAAAGCTGACGTTTCGGGTGGGGACCTTTCATCAGAAATTATGATGGACTGAGAAGGTGTGAGTGTAGTTTCCCAACATTATTTTGATACTGGTACAACAGCAGGTTATTGTCAATTACACTGAGGGTCTAATAGGCCAGATTATTTTATCTAGTGTGTAATGTGGAGATTAAAAATATGAAGTCTGATTTCTTTCCTTCCAAATAAAAACAGGTTCCCACATTTTCATGAAAACCGTGCCCTTTAAATCTACTTAACCCTGGAAGTCATTGGCTCAGTAGGAAATACTTTGAGAAGTCCTGAAGTTGTGAAAGGCAATAAATGAATCCAAGTCTTTACTTGCAATATCAAATGACGAAGTTTGGTTCATTTTACTGTGATGCTAATAAGATGATATTAGGATTGCTTTTTTTTTGTAAGCAAATCATTACATACCACCTGAAAAACATAAAGAGCTGTCTTTAGTTTAGAAAATTTTTATTCCTCAATTTTGTCCTGCAATATATTATTTTAGAGTGCTAAAGTAAGCAAACATGAATCATTGTTAAGGTATTTTTATTAATTTTTACACATTAAAGTACAGTGAGGCCACAGCTTCACACAATAGGGGAGAAAAACTGCAAATGACAGAAATCTGAAGTAAAATAAAATGCTGGATCTATGGAGCAATCCATCAATATTTGAGAAAAAATACATCTAGTGCTGACAAATGTTGTTTAGCCTAAGCTTTAACCAAATCTTGTCTTATTGCAACTGTGATGAACCTTCCATCATTTTGGTGCTTGTAGCTTTTCCTTGTATTTACATTTTGCGATTACACTTGTAATTTTGACTCAAACACTAGATCCTTTGACAAAAACTGATTTGCAAGTGAGAAATCGTATTTCTGTACCCTATCTTAGCTAGGGGGAAAGGGGACAGGTAATTTGCTGTTGTGAATGCTTGTGAGGAGAATGGCTGAGCCTTTACTGGAGATCTCTTCAGGGCAACATTTGTTTATCACAGAAAAAGGGAGGAACTTCGACAGTGGTGCTCTAAATCATGAGGGGTACAGATACAGTAGACAAGGAAGAATGTTCCCATTAGAAATCAGAAGACACAAGCTACAAAGTGATTGGCAAAAGAAATCAACTGCAACATGAGAGAAAATGTTCATTTCTAGTAAATGGTAGTATCTAGAATGCTAGTGTATGGGAAATTCACTTGTGGCTTTCTAAAAGGAATTGGTCAATTATCTTGAAAAACATTTGGACGGCTACCAGGAAAAGGCAGGGGTGTGGGACTAACTCTTAGAATTTGCATAGATACAACAGACTGAATGGTCTCTCATTTTGCGATAACCATTCTGTTACTCTTAAGCATGGTGACATTAAATATAAAGACAAATTACAACACAATATAGAACTAAAACAACTGTTCCCTTTTCTCCAGCAATCAACTGCAAACTATAAGACTTACAAATAAATTACATCGCTCTATTTCTGTTTAGAGTTACAATAAAACAGTCTTTAAATTTAAATTTGTACAAGTAATACAATGAAATGTAAACAAACTTCGGAGCAAGGGGAAGAATTTTCAAGGCAGGCACAACAGACCGAATGTCCTTATGCACATTATTGTTTCTGTGAGGGCAGAGCTTATCACACTCATCAGTGGGCACTTTAACTAATCTAGCAAAAATAAGAACAAAATTAGAGACTGTTGTGTAGCTTTAATGTCACTAGACTAGTAATCCAGAGCCCCAGGCTAATGCTCAAGATAAATTTGCATTCTGTCATGGCAGATGATGAAACAATTTTTAGAAATTGAATTAAATGCTAGCCTGATAATGAATTTATAATTATTGTTGTATAAAATCAACTTTCCTTTAGGGAATGAAGTCTGCCATCCTTTCCTGGTCTGGCCTACATGCAGGTCCAGATACACAGCACTGTAGTTGCCTCTGAAACGTCCTCAGCAAGCCACTCAGATCAAGAAGAATTAGGAAGGAGCAATAAATGCTGGCCGAGCCAGCAATGCCCACATTGCAGGAACAAATAAAACAAAAATCCAGAAATTTTTGCATTGGCAGCGCTATAATAGCTGTCAAAACTTTGCAGCCAAAAGACCTCTTGAGAGAACCAATCAGATATGATCATCTTTTCAACCACCTATTATTAATTTAATTTAGTGGATCACGTCCCATGATACTAGGCTATAAATTATGGCCATTAAAGTAAAGCTGCACTGCCATCCAGTTAATGTTCAAACTGTATTTGTGGCCACTTGTTTCAACCATCATCTTTTAGTCATGAGACAAAACTTTGTTTTAGGACTTTCTGACCTTATCCAGAAGATTTAATTGTCGCTATGTAAGGGCTTATGTGTGTGATTGCATAAGTTTGCTTCTTCAGGTTTCCAACACCCTGCTTAACAAAGGAGTCAGTAATATGATGAACAAAATAGTGTTATGAATGACTAGTTAAGTGATAGAAACTTCACGTCAAGCAGTAAATTGCATTGGAGGATCAAGTAAAGGCAGATTGAATATTTAGACCTTAATCTACTAAAGTCATTAATAAGGGTTCCTAGATAACGTTTTGACATTTGGAATGAGGCTAAAATTTGTATGTTTTGATTTGAATTGGTACTGTCAATAGAGCAAGCTTGTGCTGTAAGCCCATGTCTTCAATTTACACAACTGGCAACCAGCAGTTTGCTTTTTGATTGTCATTTACAACATCACAAAGTGCAAACACCCAATCTGTTTAAAGTTGAAATCTGCACATATAGAAAAAAGCAATATAAAAATATTTTATAAAATTACAAGCATTGTATAATCTTTACATGGAATGTTACACTGAATATTGCAGACATTTCTCAAATGTCTTTGTTTAGAAATGCTACAGGAACAAAGTACATGGCACTTGTCAAAAGTATAATGCTGTCACAGTGTAATATTTATTCTCAAACTTGAATAGCAAGCTGCCACACAAAAACCCAATGTAAATACAAAGCGAACTGAAACAAAACTTTGGCATAAGAGTAATTTTAGTTTGAAAAGTGGTAATAAGTAATATTACCACTTACAGTAGTTTAGAAAAAGTAAAACAGGAACAGAGTTCAATTTACTCACTTCACATTTGATGAATATTGACATTACAGAAAGAGAGGCTTGGGATTTTAAAAAGTGATAAGTCTCCAATTTAATTCATTCTTGTTACTGAAAAACATAGCATCTGAACTGATTTCCAAATGTGAGCAGTCCTTATTGAAGGAAAATTCACGTTATACATGGGAAATCCTTAACACTAAAAACAGTGAGACACTCAAAGGTCAATGGATGTTGGTGGTTCAAAATGCTAATGTAATGAACAAAGTCCATACTTAGATCTAGAACGATGGCCCAGTGTACAGAATGCTCAAATCTGTTTTTCATTCAAATTTCATTAAAAGACACAAGATAATTCTTCTCTTGGTCAGTTACGTGGTAATGAAATTAGAGCATGTATTCAAGAGAAGTGCACTTCAGTCAGTTTTTGGATAGTTGCTTCCCACTTTAAAACTGAATAGAACTTTTACGTACGTAGCATTAGTTCAAGGTAACTGTAATATATGATCACTCTGTTCAATGCTACAAAATCAAATCCTTCTCATTTCTTATAAATGCATTCATTATATTAGCCCACTATTAAACTCTTTTGTTTCCTAAACTACATAAGTTGGCAAGTAAATCTTTTAGGGAAGAAGATGCCTAATGCTAGCAATAATTTCTTTTTAACAAGTATTCCAGTTGAAGAATCAGTATATGATACTGACTGCATTTGATGTCAACCTATTATAATTATTCCTTGGTAACTGTGTACAATACTTTTAAGAAAAACTTTAGGCTAGTATCATCCAGAAATGAATCTAGAACTTCAAAACATTTGGCTCGCAGTTACACACTGATGCAAGATAAACCCAACCTATAAATAGTAAAATGTGAAATAATTTCTTCTCTCATCAGCATCCTCAGTGTGGGCAGTATCATGAAGAATGCAGAAGCAGCTTTCTCAAATACTCAAGTTAGAGGTAGCAAAAAATCCTCTTCACAAACTGTCTTAAAAACCAATGCTGACCTCACTTTACAGAAGAATCTAGTAATGTCTTACCATGCTAGTACAACTTTGGAATAGATGTGCTGCAAATTTCAAAAGGGAGCAGTCGTTGATTGGTGCATTATGTAATAGGATAAACATTTCTCGGAAATATGGAAGTCATTTAGTGACATTTTAACAGTAATTAGTTCCCATAACAATCCAGAGATTTGAAATCATCACCTTGAGAGCAGTTTGGTGTATTTATTCCTTATGAATGAGCTTTTTGAAGACTCATTGGATGGGGATGGGAGGTGTGTTGCTTCTTAAGGGGAATGATCACGTCGATAATTTTGTAGTCTTTGCCAGCTGCCACATTTTACTTCTTGCTACTTGAGGTTTTGATTCTGATGCTGTTCCCTGGCATTTGATACGTTTACAAAAATGTATGGATGTAAATCTGTCTCTCAATCCATTCAACAAAATGAGTTACATTGCTGTAAACACCAGGTCCAAGGAGTTTTGTGAAGCACACTGATCCCCAAGAAGTTAAACCAAATAATGTCCATTTCTTGCCAGGTTGTTCACAAACCAAAGGTCCTCCACTGTCACCCTGATGATCAGAGACAATAATGGCAGTGGAATTTAATATTTTGGGCAAACAAAAACATTTTCACTTTATTCAGTTTAAACAGTTCTAATAGCATTAAACTTAAAATTCTAGAACTCCACTAGTTTTACAGCAGAGAAAGAGGTTCGTTAGCACATCATGTCATATTGATCATCATGCACCTATATAACCTAATCTCACTTTCCAACACTTGACTTGTATAAGACCGTAAGAAATAGAAACAGGAAGTAGGCCATTTGACCCTTTCAGCTGCCTCTGCCATTCAACAGAACCAAGGCTATTCTGATATTACTGACATTTACATTTTTGCCTATTCCCTGTAATCCTTGATTCCCTTGCTGTTGAGGATCTATTTATCTCAGCCTTAAATATAAACGACACTGCACCCTAACTGTCTGTAGCAATGTGTTCCAAAGCCATACTCAGTAGAAATTCTTCCTCATTTCAGTCTTAAATTGGCACCCTTTTATTCTGAGACCACGCTTTATGATCCTAGACACCCCGTGAGGGGAAATATCCTCTCAGCATTTACCCTTTGAAGCTGCTTATGAATCCTATATGATTCAATGAGATCACATCTCATTCTTGTAAACTCCAGTGAGTAGAGCCCAACATGTTTAGTCTTTGCGCAAAAGACAATCCCTTCACAACAGGGATCATCCCAGTGAACTTCTCTGAACTGCCTACAATGAAATGATATTTTTCCTTAAATAAGGGGTCCAAAACTGCTCTCATTACTCCAAATGTAGTCTCATCAGCACCTTGTTCATTTGCAGTAAGACTTCTTTACCCTTGTGCTTCAAATCTGTTGAAATAAGGGCCAACATTCCATTAGTCTTCCTGATTACCTACCACACCTGAGTACTAGCTTTCTGTGTTTCATGTACGAGTACTTCCCAATACCTTTGGGTCGTAGCTTTCTGGAGTTTATCTCCATTCAAATATTACTGTTCTTCTTTTCTCTCTTCCAAAATGAACATCTTCACATTTTCCCATTTTATACTCATTCCAACTGCTTGTACACTTAACCTAACCACTTAACTCAATATCTTTCTGTAAATTGTTTGTAGCCTTGTCACGACCTGCTTTCCACCAATTTTTGTGTTGTCTGCAAATCAGCCTTTAGTACTTCATTTCTCCAAGTTATTCATACATATTGTAAACAGTTGTGGTCCCAGTACTGATCGCTGTGGAACCCCACTAGTTATGGTCAACAACCTAAGAAAGAACCTCGTATTTCCATTTGCTGGAGCCAGTTCTCTATCCATGCCTCTAGTTATATACTACCTCTAGCACAGTGGATTCTTATAAAGTAACCTTTTGTGAGGTACCTTGTTGAACATCTTCTGGAAGTACAAATACAACACATCCACAGGTTCCCCTCTTTCCACTCCAATTGATACTGCCTCAGAAAACCTCTAATAAGTTAGTTAGATGTGGTTTTCCTTTCATGAAGCCGTGCTGACTCTGCTTGATTAGATTATGATTGTCCAAACATTCTGCTATCACTTCCTTAATTATTGATTCCAGTACTTTTCTGAATAGGGTTGTCACATTTGCAGTTTTCCAATCCTCTAGTACATCTCCAGAATCCAAGGATGTCAGAGGCACTAAACCAATACTTTGTCTCTTTTTCTCAGTGAAAGATAATAATTTATTCCCAAAAACTGTTTGCGGTAATAATGGGAATCTGAGAAATGGCAAAATGGCAGAGGCAATAAGCCAATATGTTGTCTCTCTCTTCTGCTGTGAAAACCATAATTTTTTCCCAAAAACTGCAGTTACTACAAAGGAATTTGGTGAAATTACTGTAACAAGGGAGAAGGTGTTTAGTAAACTGATGAGATTAAAAACAGATAGTCCCCGGGGCCTGATGACCTGCACCTTCGGGTATTACACAAGATGGCAGCAGAGATAGTAGATACATTAGTTATGATTTTCCAAAATTCCCTGCATTCTGGAAATGTAGCAGTGGATTAGAAACATGCTAATGTGACACCCTCATTTAAAAAAGGAGATAGGCAAAGCATGGAAAACTACAGACCAGTTAGTTTGACTTTTGTAGTGGCGAAGTTGCTGGAGTCAGTCATATTGGAGGAGATAACTGAACATTTGGAAAAACAAAGCTCAGTTCACCAATGTCAGCACGATTTCCTGAAGGGCAAGTTGTGCTTGACAAACTTGCTGGAGTTCTTTGAAGATGTAACCGACAAGGTAGATAATGGAGATCCGGTGGATGTGGTATATCTAGACTTCCAGAAAGCATTTGACAAGGTGCCGCATAAAAGACTGATCCAGCAGGTTGGGTCCCGGGGGTTAAGTTTTGACCTAGGGAGTAGATATTGCTTTGGATAGAGGATTGGCTGACTGACAGAAAGCAGAGGGTCAGGATAAACAGGTCCTTCTCTGGGTGATGAACTGTAACTACTAGGGTGCTGCAGGGTTCAGTTCTCAGACCTCAAAAATGTATGATCTAAATAAGTAATCTGTAAGTAGGGTCGGAGTGTAACACAGCAAAGTTCGCAGATGATACTAAAATAGGTAGGAAACCAGGCGGTGATGAGGAGATAAAAAGTTCACAAATGGATATTGATAGGCTAGGAGAATGGGCCAGAATCTTATAGATGGAGTTTAATGTGGATTAGTGCAAGGTTGTCCATTTTGGCCAGAAAAATAAAAGGGCAAATAATTATTTAAATGGGAAGCAGATCCAAAGTGTGTCAGTGCTCAGGAATCTGGGCATCTTTGTGCATGAATTGCAAAA
The DNA here is from genome assembly GCA_024137785.1 of Ginglymostoma cirratum. Taxonomy (NCBI): domain Eukaryota; kingdom Metazoa; phylum Chordata; class Chondrichthyes; order Orectolobiformes; family Ginglymostomatidae; genus Ginglymostoma; species Ginglymostoma cirratum. Next base: position 27,339,578 of record JAHRHZ010000049.1, read on the forward strand.
AGTGGGTATAATAAGAAAGGCAAATGAAATCCTGGCATTTATTGCAATAGTAAAGAAATGTTGTTACAATTATATAAGGCATTGGTGAGACCACTTCTGGAATATTGTGCCCAGTTTTGGTCTCCTTACTTAAGGAATGATGTGGTGGCACTGGAGGCAGTTCAGCAGAGGTACACCAGATTGATTCCAAGGATGAAAAGGCTGTCATGCGAGGAACAGTTGAATAGCTTGGGCTTCTGCTCACTGGAGTTTAGAAGAATGAGGACGGATCTGACTGAGGTATGTATAAAATGCTAAAGGGGATGGATAATGTGGACATTGAACACATGTTCCTCCGCCTTGTGTAACAGTCTCAAACAAGAGGTCAGAGATATAGAGTGAGAGGAGGTAGGTTCAAAACTGTGATGAGGAGAAACTACTTCTCTCAGAGGGCTGTGAATCTGTAAAACTCACTGCCTCAGAGTGCAGTGGAGGCAGACTCAATCAACAGATTCAAGAAAGATATAGATGTGTTTCTGATGAAAAGCAGGATAAAGGGCTATGGGGAGAAGGCAGGAAAGTGGAGTTGAGACCAGGAAAACATCAGCCATGATCATGTTAAATGGCAGAGCAGGCTCAGAGGGCTGAATTTCCCACTCCTGCTCCTAGTTCCTATGATTTTTGGAAAAGTACAACCATGTATCCACTATCTCTGTAACTACCTTTCCTAGGATATTAGGATGCAAGCCATCAGGGCCAGGGGACTTAGCCGCATTCAGCATCATTGGTTTGCTTAATACTAATTCTCTTGTGATAGCAATGATACTTAATTTCTTCCTCATATTCATCGATATTAATGGAATGCTCAAAATATTTTTCACCATAAAAACGAATGCAAAATTCCTGTTTAACTCCTCTGCCATTTTCTTGTTCCCCAAAACTGTCTCCCTCATATTTATTTTATAAGGGGCTTATGTTCACTTTGACCTCTTGCTTCCTTTATATAATGTAATGAAGCAGAGCCGTGGCTTCATGAAAGGGAAATGTGTCTGATTAATTTTTTAGAGTTTTCAAGAGGAAGTCTGAACCAGAGTGGATAGATGGGAATCAGTAGAATGTGATGTATTTGGACTTCCAGAAGGCATTCAACAAAATACCTAACAAAAAGTTAACCCATAAGATAAGAGCCCATGTGTTGCAGGTAGTATATTGGCATGGATAGAGAGTTGGCTCATTGGCAGGAAACAACGAGTGGGGATTAAGGATTCTTTTTCGGCTTGATGCCTCATGACCAGTAGGGTTCCACAGTGATCAGTGCTGGGTTCACAACTGTTTACAATATATATTAATATCTTGGAGGAAGGAAATGAATGTACTGTAGACAAATTTGCAGAATACACAAAAAATAGGTGGAAAAGCAGGTTGTGAGAGGGATACATATAGTTTACAGAGAGATAGTGATAGGTTAACTAAGAAGCAAAATAATTGGCATATGGAGTATCAAGTGGGAAAACAAAAGAACATAATATTATTTAAGTGGTGATAAAATGAACAAAACTGCAAAATAAAGAGACTTTAGAGTACTTGAAATGCATGAACCTAGCATACAGGTTAAGTAGGTAATCAGAAAGGCTAATGGAACATTGGGCCTAATTCAAGGGGTTGGGGTATAAGAGTATAGAAGTCTTACTGTAACTGTACAAGGTGCTAGTGAGACCACGTCTGGAGAGCTCTGAGCAGTTTTTGTCCACTTATTTAAGACGTCATTTCATTGGAGGCACTTTAGAGAAGGTTCACAAGGATGACTCCTTTCTTATAACCAAAGGCTAATCAGGTTGGAACTGTACATGCTGGAGTTTAGAAGAATGAGAGGTGATCTCATTGAAACATAGAGGATTCTTAAGGGACTTGACAGGGTAAATGCTGAGAGGATGTTACCCCTCACGGGAGAGTCTGAGACCAGCGGGCATAGCCTCAGAATAAGGGGATGCCAATTTAAAATTAAGATGAGGAAGAATTTCTTCTCTCGGAGGGTTGAAAGTCTTTGGAACTACTTGCCACAGACAGCTATAGGGGCAGAGCCCATGTGCATATTTAAGGCTGAGATAGATAGATTCTCGATCAGTCGGGAAATCAAGGGCTTTGGGGAAAACACACAAAAGTAGTTGTGATGAATGTCAGATAAGCCATGATCCTATTGAATGTTGCAGCAGGCTCGAGGGGCCAAATGGCCGTCTCCTGTTCTTATTTGAAAGACTGTTTAGAGATTCTGGCATGTAGGGAGCAGGTGCAA
>JAHRHZ010000049.1:27351849-27389948 GCA_024137785.1 Ginglymostoma cirratum
TGCTGCTTGGCCTGCTGTGTTCATTCAGCTCTACACCTTGTTATCTCAGATTCTCCAGCATCTGCAGTTCCTACTATCTCTCAGCTTTTCAGTAGTGTGCTGTTAGTTTGGAATAATCACCTGGCTTATTTACTTCAGTCACTGTCATCGGCATAAATATCTTGTTGAATTCTTGGCCAAACTGTTACCAACTATTCCAAACTTACAATGTGATCAAAGTGTTTTTTGTCATTGGCCTTCCTTACCTCTGTTGCCTGTGTGCCCCCAACCTGTTATGAAGCAGTAAGTATCTGGTTCTGCTACTTGGTTTCTTCTGGGAAGGCAGACAGGTCGGACATAGCTGGTCTCGATGATTTCTTCACGTAACTCCACCACACTGATGTCATAATCAACAAACGCTCTGTTATAGCGCGGGTGTAAGATAATCCGGTTCACCTTCCGGATCTGCGTAGATTCAGATGGATGGTCCAGATTGTTGATACCAAAAACAACATTCCAGACAGCTGCATTTTCACGGCTACAAGAAAAAAAAAATTTTGCTGATATATACCAACTAACTTACCTGGTTTTTGTTTCAGCTGATTAAATTATCATTGAAGTCTACACAACAGTTATCTTTCACAGTCTTAATTCAGGCCTTCAGTTACTTCAACTGGTAAGGTTCTCCCTACTCACGACCATTTGTCCACCTTCTCCATCTTGCGCTGCTGTTTTCAGTATTTCGACCTTAAACTAGGCCCAATGCTGCTGGAGCAACCAGCAGACACCCTCAATTCTTGGTGTATCAGTTGAAGCCCTTTCCCAATCTTCTGCTTGCTCCACAATTCAGGATACCATATTCTGAGACCTGCTACATCAATGCACTGTTCCTACATTCCTTTGTCCACAATGACCTAGCCCTGCAATCTCACTCTTACAGTTGACCATATTCAGCTTTTCCTTCTGTGACCCCAGTACTGCTTTTGATCGGAAAGCCATTTTTCTCTCGTCAGCTTTCTTCTCTTATTTAGTGTAAAATACCACCTTCAGTTTGCGTCCTCTTTTGTCAATGATTTTTACAGCAATACTTCAAATCAAGTTATCTAATTTTCCTCCTGTGACACTTTTGACCCTCTCTTCCGATGTGTCCTTCTCTCTGACATTAGACTGCCCTCTACTGGCCTTCAAACTGTCAGCTACCTGCAAGTCTCTGCTCCCGCCACCAGAGAGAAAAAATAGAAAGACACGTAGCCGAGGATAGACAAAAACCACGAGCAGAACTAAAACACTACGATTTTCAAGATGTACTTCCACTCCAATGTTTTGTAAAACAAAACTTTATGCCTACAGCAAACAATAGAAACAAATAGAAGAATCACAGACTGCACACAGAAACAGCCATGGGGAAAAGGACAATGGGTTCTGGAAAATCATTGGCTGAAATCCTGATAGTTAACCATACTTTCTCTAAATTGCTCTAATGTTTTAACCCCTGAAGTACGCACAGTGTCATCAGGTACTAGGGCCACTTTGATTCACACGACTAACAAGTCCAGAGTGGGGGATATCTTCTTTGGATTCATTGCCCAGGCACTGATCTGAATCCCACAGAGCCTCTTCCAATCTTCTGTGCATTGGTAAGAAACAGAGATTTTCTGTTCCAAAACATACCATACAGTATTCGGGGATCTAGACTGCTTCTTTGGCATATTTGGTGTTCCAAACTGCAATACAATGTTAAACCTCAACAGAGCTGGTAGCAAGAGTTCCTGGCAGAAAGCAACCCTGCTCTTGGCAGTGTCTTCTGCCAACTTTGCTTTTCCTGGGTTTGGAGGTAGCTTTGATTTTTACAAGATTGCTAGAAAATCCCAGAAATGGCTAGAATTGGAATTGTGCTTGGAGTCTGGCCAAATCTATGAGCAAATTCACTATCCTTTTTGCTTTCCTTCCTTATCCTTTCATTCACAGGTACACAAGCACTGTTCATTGGCACTTGCAAAGAAGAAATATATTGGACTTGAAATGTTAACTGGTTTTCTCCACAATGTGCCAGATCTGTTAAGATTTACATACAAATTAGGAGCAGCAGTGAGCCATTCAACTCTTGGCTGATCTGTTTATGGCTTCTGCTTTTCTGTCTGTTTACCTTTGTGCCTCTTGTTAGTCAAGAATTTAACTTAGTCCGCCTTAAATGTATTCAATTATCATGCCTCCACTGTTCTCAGGAGACGGGAATTCCACAAATACATGACTCTCCGACCAAAAAAAAATTCTCTCGTCTCTGTGTTAAATGGGAGATAAGTCTCATTTCTGATGAAGGGTCTAGGCCTGAAATGTCAAGCTTTCCTGCTCCTACGATGCTGCTTGGCCTGCTGTGTTCATCCAGCTCCACACCTTTATCTCGGATTCTCCAGCATCTGCAGTTCCTATTATCTCTTCTAGTTCTTCTCTCTCCCACCAGTGGAAACATCCTCTCAGAACCCACCTACCAATGCCCACAGGATCATATACATTTCAATGAGATTATCTTTCATTCTTCATTCGATACAGGTCCAACCTTTCCTTGTAAAATAACACCTTGAACCCAGGAATCAGTCAAGTGAACTTCTTGGTAACTGCTTTGAATGCAAATATATCCTTTCTTAAATAAGGCAACCAGACTTGTATACAGTACTCTAATACATAGTCTTACCAATGCCCTGTATAACTGTTTTAAAAGTTCCTTGATTTTACGTTTCATACCCCTTACAAAAAACATTCCATTTGCCTTCCTAATCAGTTGCTGGGCCTGCACAGCAATGTTTTGCGATTCATGCCATATACCCAGGTTCCTTTCTATCATTTCTTGTACTGTCTCTCTGTTTAAATAATATGCTGCTTTTCTATTCTACCTGTCAAAGTGGAAAAGTTCACATTTAGTTACATCATACTCCATCTGGCAAATGTTTATCACCCGTATACATCTCAGTGTAGACTTCTTGCACCCTCTTCACAACATACCTTCCTACCTGCCCTTGAGCCATCAAATACAGCAACCACATATTTGGAACCTTCATTGTGAATCATTATGACCCTGTGGTACTCCACAACTTGCCAACCCAAAAATGACTTCTTTATGCCTATTCTCCATTTCCTGTTAGCTAACCAATTCTCTAATACGTAACCTTCCTATACCATGAGTTCTTACTTTATGCAGCAAACTCTGTTGTACTCTGTCAAATGCCTTCTGAAAATCTAAGTGCTTCATATCCATATGTTTCCCTTTAACCATGCATGTGTTATTGCCCCAAAGAATGCTAAGAAATTAGTCAAATAGGATATCTCTGACAAAAAAATCATGTTGCCCCTGTATAATTACATTCTGATTTTCTAAATACCCTGCTTTAACTTCCTTAAAAAAATGTTCAAGCATTTCTTTAGAACAATGTTGGTTTAACCAGTGTCTAGTTTCTTGCTTATTGTCTCCCCACTTTCTTGTCTAGAGGAACTTTAGTTAATATTTCCCAATCTGTTGAGACTTCTTTGGCATCAAGAGAATTTTGAAAAATCAAACCAAAGCATCTGCCATCTCAGCAATCATTCTTTTAAGACCTTAGGATGAAAATCATCAGAACCTAAAGATTTTCAGCTTTTAGTTGGATTAATTTTCTCCTTTCCCTGGTGATTAGAATTCTTTTACATGTCTCCCTCTCGTTCTCATGATTTATAATTATTTCTGCGATGTTATCTGCTGCCCTTGTCCATTATTAATTCCCCAACACTCACCCTTTTAACACTATATTTAGTTACTCTTTTCCTTTTGAAATACCTGTAGAAACCTTTAAGTCAGTTGGCTAGATAATTGGCTTGTGATGCAAATTAATGCCTATAGTGTAGGTTCAATTCTCACACCAGCTGAAGTTACCATGACAAATTCTCATTTTGCCTGAGGTGTGGTGACCCTAAAGTTAAACTACCACCAGTCATCTTTCTGTAATGAGAGAGCAGCTCTATAGTTCACCAGGACTATGGCAACTTTACCTTAGAAACTTCTACTAGCTTATATTGTATATTTCTAGCTAACTTTCTCTCAAGCTCTAGTTTCTCACTCATTACTTTTAGTAATTCTTCACTCATTTTTAATATTGTGTCTAATCTGATGAAATGCCATTAATCTTTGTAAAATTAAAAACTTTCCCTTCAATTTAATGCTATTTTTAACTTATTTAGTTATCCGAGGTTGTTGTATCCTTTTCCTACACTTTTTCTGTCCCAGTGAAGTGTTTCTTAGTTGAAGATTATGAAAAATCTCTCTAAAATGTCTACACCAATATCTCTGTTGAACTATGTCTCAACTTAAAAATAAACTAATTTCTCAGTTTTCTTCAGCCAGCTCTGTCTTCATAGCCTCAAAACCTCCCTTAGAATTCTCTTAGACCAATTCTTCTCTCTCTGGAATTGAATGCAAAACTCAGTTATGTTATGATCATTGTCATTCGATTTCAGGACACCTTTGCAATTAAGTCATTAGTTAGTCCTGTCTCATTGCACACTGCCATGTCTAAAATAACCTTCTCTCTGGGTGGTTTGATAACATTGTGCTGTAATAAAATTGCCCTCAAAATACTCTATGAACTTATCTTCTGATCAATCTTTGGCAATTTGATTCATCCAGAACCTTGGTCCGGCATGTTTCAGGTGAAGACTGTCCCATTGGTATGGCTTCCGTTTGCTCCCATATTGCTGCCAGCACCCAATGAATCAAAACACAGTTATCACACTGCAATCACTGGACCACACATTTAACTCTGATCTTATTTACCTCATACCAATTTGCTCATAACTCAGGTAACAATCCAAGGCTTATTACTTTTGAGGTTCTGCTATTGAATTTAACTGCAAGTGCATATTTCTTCAGTAGAGTCTCCTTCTCTATTCAACTATGTCATTGCAACTCATGTGCACCATGACAACAAGATCTCACCCATAGTATGTTCCAGTCCAGTGCAGAAATTCCAACCTCTGACCAATTGGACACTGCAATCTTCTTGACTCTCTTGTTTGCAGTGAGCAATGTTCATCGTGACAGGATTGTCCCTAACTACTGTTACATTCCTATTAACTCACCTCACTTGATTAGCTCCCACAGTCATCTATTCACCCACAATGCTGCTGCTTTAATCTGTACAGGCTGTGATAACCTCAAAGCTGCTGGACATTTGCAGAACCTGAGGATCACTGGGGAATTAATAGACCCACGAAATCACCAGTTTGGTAAATCTACTTAAGAAGTGATCCTAATTTTACTTCATCACACAATGAACAGGAGTCTGATTACTGACAATTCCAGTTCAACTTCATTAAGAGATAGTAGGAACTGCAGATGCTGGAGAATCTGAGATAAAAAGGTATAGAGCTGGATGAACACAGCAGGCCAAACAGGATCAGAGGAGCAGAAAAGCTGATGTTTCGGGTCTAGACCCTTCTTCAGAAATGGGGGAGGGGAAGGGGGATTCTGAAATAAATAGGGAGAGAGGGGGAGGCAGATAGAAGATGGATAAAGGAGAAGAAAGGTGGAGAGGAGACAGACAGGTCAAAGAGGCGGGTTTGGAGCCAGTAAAGGTGAGTGTAGGTGTGGAGTTAGGAGGGGATAGGTCAGTCCAGGGAGGACGGACAGGTCAAGGGGGCGGGATGAGGCTGGTAGGTAGGAGATGGGGGTGGGGCTTGAGGTGGAGGAGGTGATAGGTGGGAGGAAGGACAGGTTAAGAAGGCAGCGACAAGCTGGGCTGGTTTGAGGAAGTGGGTCGGTGGAGGGGAGATTTTGAAGCTTGTGAAGTCCATGTTGATACCATTGGGCTGCAGCGTTCCCAAGCAAAATATGAGGTGCTGTTCCTGCAACCTTTGGGCGGCATCGTTGTGGCAGTGCAGGAGGCCCAGGATGGACATGTCGTCTGAGGAGTGGGAGGGGGAGTTGAAATGGTTCGCGACTGGGAGTGCAGTTGTTTGTTGCAAACCGAGCGTAGGTGTTCTGTAAAGTGGTCCCCAAGCCTCCGCTTGGTTTCCCCGATGTAGAGGAGGCCACATCGGGAACAGTGGATATAGTATAGCTAATGTGGTATACTGGATCTGCTGTTCCCATTGTGGCCTCCTCTACATTGGGGAAACCAAGCGGAGGCTTGGGTACCGCTTTGTGGAATACCTACGCTTGGTTCGCAACAAACAACTGCACCTCCCAGTCGCGAACCATTTCAACTCCCCCTCCCACGCCTCAGACCACATGTCCATTCTGGGCGTCCTGCAGTGCCACAACAATGCCACCCAAAGGTTGCAGGAACAGCACCTTATATTTCACTTGGGAACCCTGCAGCCCAATGGTATCAATGTGGACTTCACAAGCTTCAAAATCTCCCCTCCCCCTACCGCATCCGAAAACCAGCCCAGCTCGTCCCTGCCTCCCTAACCTGTCCTTCCTCCCATCCATCCCCTCCTCCCACCTCAAGACCCACCTCCATCTCCTACCTGAGATAAAAGATACTGCAGATGCTGGAGAATCCGAGATAACAAGCATGGGGCTGGATGAACACAGCAGGTCAGGCAGCATCATAGGAGCAGGGTTTAGGCCTGAAACGTCAAGTTTTCCTGCTCCTATGATGCTGCCTGATCTGCTGTGTTCATCCAGCCCCATGCTTGTTATCTCCATCTCCTACCTACCAGCCTCATCCCGCCCCCTTGACATGCCCATCCTCCCTGGACTGACCTATCCCCCCCAACTCCACACCTACACTCACCTTTACTGGCTCCAGCCCCACCTCCTTGACCTGTCTGTCTCCTCTCCACCTATCTTCTCCTTTATCCATCTTCTATCCGCCTCCCCTTCTTTCCCCATTTATTTCAGAATCCCCTTCCCCACCCCCATTTCTGAAGAAGGATCTAGATTCGAAACATCAGCTTTCCTGCTCCTCTGATGCTGCTTGGCCTGCTGTGTTCTTCTAGCTCTACACCTTATTATCTCCACTTCATTAATGTGTCTAGGCTTTTTTGACAAAGGGTCAATGGGAGTATAATTGCAGGAGCAAAGAAGAAGCCAATAAAAATATTGGGAACAATTTGTAGCATATGAAGCACCCCATATTTATACAGGATTTCATACTTTAATCTTTCTCTCATTTATTGACTGAGCTTTCAGTTTTAGGTTCAATATTGTGCAACTTACCCTTCAAAGCAATGGGCCACCGTCAATACCCATTTGCGTCCGATCAGTACACAGCCACAAATGTGCCCACTCGGTTCACTCTGCAATGAGCACTGCCAGGGCCAACGGCCTGGGCGACTAGTTCTGCCTCCAAGAATTCGTTTATTTAGTCGAGTTGCCGGACGCTGACCGCAGTCTAGAAAAGGTAAATTAATTTATCGATGGATCAATTTTTTTCATAACCTACAATTCACCCTGACCAAGAATTCTCCCTTCTTTTGTATTCTTCAGCCATTTTCTTTCTATCTCACTCCATCCTGTTCCAACTTTCCCCAAAGTAAAAGCATTCTGCAGGCCCCATGTCATGCACTGCAATCGTGTAACCTTTCATATTGGAATTAATTATTAAGGAAGTAAGAGGAGAACATTTGGAAAATCATAATCTAATCAAACAAAGTCAGAAGCTTTATGAAAGGGAAATCATGTCTGACTAATTTATTAGAGTTTTTCGAGGAAGTCTCAGCTAGAGTGGATAGAGAGGAACCAGTAGATGTGACGTATTAGAAGGCTTTCTACAAGGTACCTCAGAAAAGGTTATTTCATAAGATAAGAGACCATAGTGTTGGAGGTAGTACAGTGGCATGGATTGAGAATTGACACATGGATAGGAAACAGCAAGTGGGAATAAGCGATTCTTTTTCATGTTGGCGATACATGACCAGTGGGGTTCCACAGGGATCAGTGTTGGATCCGCAACTGTTTAAAATATATAAATGATTATTTTAGAGTGGTAAAAATGCATTTTTAATTGTAAAGAGGTCATAAACTCATTGAAATCTTTGCCAGTCCTAATGAATTGTCCACGAATAAATGAATTATTAAAAGAAATAGTGCTGGGTATATGCCTGGTCATATATAGCAAGTGTAGGAATTGTGTTGCATAAGTGATTTCCAAACAACTAATTTCACAATGTGGTACTTATCACTGAGCATTTTTATGGACAATTTCAACTGTTTATTAATTGGAAATGTTTGTTAATATATCAGATTGACCACTTAAGTAATTATGGGAAGTGTTTGTTTTCATAAGGGATTAGTTGAAGGAATTTCAATGACTTTTTAAAAAAATTCTGATTTTTCATTTATCCCCAATTGCAACATCATCAATAAACACTGTCAGCATGCTTCCTGAGGTTTGCCCAAAGTGGACACAAGGTGAGTTGGTATACAGTAGGAAGAGAAAATAGTGGTTGGGGAATGTGAGTTGCCATCAGTTGGTATAGGAGCTATAAAAGGCCGTGGGTGATTAAAGATATAGGTTGGCTTGGGGTATGAGGGGCTATGGGAGATGTATAGCCAGGCGTGTAGATGGAAGACTGGCTATAAAGGGTTGGGGGGAGGGGATTGGTAGATGGGCATGGAGCTATAAAGGCCATGAGGGGACATCAATGGGCAGAGGTGGCACTAGTGTATTGATTGATGTACTGTAGAATGTACTAATGGACATGGGGTGAGGGTGGGTCTTAGGGAGAGTGTGGAGGTGATGGGAAAAGAACAAAAGAAATGTTTTAATCTTTATTTTTAAGCTTGGAGCACAGTGCTGGAGTCCTGAAGTAGGCTCTTCCTCCTTTGGAATGGAAAGCCTCTTAGGATCTTCCTGGGTTGTCTGGCCCAAGTCCCAATCCATCATCACCAGCCACATCTAAGGATTGTGTTCACAGATCTGGGATTTCTACCACCTCTGTGCACCCAACCTGGGAAGAGAAATCACAGGCCCGAAACATCAAGCTTTCTTGCTCCTATGATGCTGCTTGGTCTGCTGTGTTCATCCAGCCCCACAACTTGTTATCAAGAGAAATCACAGCCTTACCATCTTTTGTAGAAATAATTCAAATCTCACTTGCACCAGTTGCAGTTTAGATAACTTTGATTATTAGTCTAGGTGCACTAAAACATATTTACCAGACATTCATAAAACTTCAAAGCAGCAAAGCAGATCCATAAAATTACAGCTGACAAAGTCAACATCAGGTGAAAACAAATCCAACTAACACTAAATTGGAATCCTTTCAACTTTCTTCTTGGCCAGTCTGACAGTTTCAAGGCTCCTTTAGTATTAATCTCCTTATGAAGTATTAAGAAATAGAGTTTCACGCTCATTACCTGGTCAGTAATCTTGGATTACTGGGTTGAGAAATAAATATATACCAGTTTGAAAAAAGGAGTTTCAGAAATTAAATTTGAAGAGGAGAGCATCATAAGATGCAAAATAAAGTTATGAATTAAAGAATATAAGAATGTAAGAAATTATGTAAAGCAAGGATAGGAGATCAAAGATGGGACGTGAGGATAGATTGCTGACAAGTAATAAGTATTTTGCAAATATAGTCCATAAAACAAGAATTGTGAAATGTGAAGTGAGACCCAAGTGAAGAGAGCCCTGAGTTATCAGAGGATAAACAGAAATTTGTGATGTAATTATCAAGTGCAGGATTTAATTTCAGATTTTACAAAAGAGAAAAAACAGGGAGTGGATGGCAAGATAAATTCTAATTTAGTCATATAATTGGCTAAGGCTCCAAATTTCAGTATTTAAACATTCTTGTATCCGTTTTAGTTTCAAGAGCTGGACACCCACTTAATAGTCTCCAGGCAAACTGAATCAAGGCAAATCCAGAGCAGTGGGTAGAGCCCTGAGCAGAAGCTGAATTTTCTCTACCAGTCTCTCGTCAGCAACTGAAAGCTTTCCCATCTCAACATTTTAAGATTGGATCAGAAGGTGGAAGGAAAAATGATGGGAGTTGGGCCAGTGCAAGGGTTTGCAGCTGCTGCTCACATGGACAATAAATACTAATATGGATTGACTATTCAGTCGAGGCTGATTGTGTGTTATAATTCTGATAAAATCCAATGTACTTTCCAACAGTGCAGATATCTAATGCATTTGCTATTCACACTAGGAAAGATAAAGGAGAACCAGTACATGTAATATATTTGGATTTCTAAAAGTTACTCAATGAGGTAACATACATTAGGTTACTAAATAAGAACCAATACTATTGGGTATAGTATATTAGCACGGAGAGAGGGTTGAGTAACTAATTGAAGTTGAGGTAATTGGGAATTTTCAGGATGGTAACTTGTAACTAGTACAATCCACAGATCCATCAGAGGATACCCAGACATGCTTGTCTCTTGCACCCTCCAGCAGCTCAGACACTGACACCCAAGAGGAAATTATAGCTACATGAGAGTGAAGAACACCTGTTGGTGCCATTTCTGCAGCTGGTCAATGATGATCCACTCGAGGGTGCTGCCAGAGACCAGGCACATGTTCAATCCTAGGCAGGAGAGGACACCATAGTGTTGACCATTTTTAAATCAAATGCATAAGCAGACACAGAAGTGGCAGGTACTTCTACCAGGGCCACTGGGCAAAATGACACAAAGGTTGCAGGACTACACCAATGCTGTTGGCATCATGTAGCCTTTGGCATGATTTTGTGAGAGCGGTGCTTCACTTTCAAGTGATATGAGGCCCTTCAGAAGGCTGGACAGGTTAGCATAGTGGGATGGAGGAAAAGGAAGAAGCACACAAGCGGCATGGGTGACATTTTACTGGAAGTAGGTTCTCGCATTTGTAAATATATGTTCATTTCTCATCATCAGCTGAGTGAGATAATTGAAGATTGAAGTTACAGAGTCCAGTCATCCGTTGAGATACACGATGTTGGATGGTCCAAGGTGTGAAGTGAGCAGCTCCTGCACTGTTGTAAATTGGATGGTGATTGCTACTCTGGCCTATGGGGTGAACATTTTTGGCCACAATACATTGCCTGCTCATCACATCCACGAGTGCGAATGGTTCTGATGCTGCAGGATGTGGTCAAGGATGCTTAGGGCAGGATTTGTATGCCACATGGTAGGATAATGCCCAAGGGTCATATAGTTTGTAGTGCTCATCGGTGTCTTTCAGTTGTACTGTGTCTGTGCAATGCTGTTTCCTTCTGAAGGGCCTCATATCACTTGAAAGTGAAGCACCCCTCTCACAAAATGAAGCATTTAGCTCACTGACTCCAAGTGAGTCAGCTGCCATTTTCAGCTCTTTTGTACACATTATTTGTATTACAATGGAAGGAAACAACGATTGCACTTCACACAGTAAGTCTCACGCTCAGCTTCCTACCCTTGGCTAACCCCAAAATGAGCATATTCCCTTCTTGGTGGGCCTCCGTGACAATCCCGTCCAGCATGTGCATCTCACTCTTCATCTTCCCACTTTGCCTCCTCAGCCCCAGCATAGCCCCAGGCAACATAGAAGGTACAAGTAACATTAGGAAATGAAAGCTAGGAATTCAAGAAAATTACAACCACCATGGAAATAATAATAAGTAAATTGTTGGAGCTATCGGCGGACAAGTCCCTAAGTCCTGATGATGTCATCCTAGTAGCTAGTGAGACAGTGATTCATCGGTTTTAATTTTCCAAAAACTGGGGAAGTTACCGTTAGAATGAAGATCAGCAAAATGTAGCTCCTTTATTTAGAAAGGGACAGAGAAAAAAAAGCAAGAAACTGTAGGCCAGTTGCCCTTAACACCTGTCAAAGGGAAGATGGTGGAAAATAATATTAAAAGATGTTATAGCAAGATGTTTAGAAAAATTCAAGGTAATCAGGCAGTGTCAATATGGTTTTGTGAAAAGGAAATCATGTTTAACTAATTTATTGGAATGCTTTGCGGAAGAAATTATGTACTGTGTATGAAAGGGAACCAGTGGGATGTACTTTAGCTAGATTTCCAGAAGCCATTTAATAAAATGCCACATCAAAGGTTGTTGCTGGAATTGGCACAGATAGGACATTAGCTAGCTAACAGAAAACACTGAGTATGCATAGCTGCACCACCTTCAGCATGGCAAGATGTAATAAGGTCTAAATTTGCTGATGTAACAAAGTCAGTAGGGAAGTGAGTTGTGAAGAAGACACCAGGAGGCTACAAAGTGATATAGATAGGTTAATTGAATGGACAAAGATCTTGCCAACTATCCATTCTGGTAGAAAGAATTTAAAAAATAAGCACATTATTTAAATGGTGACAGATTCCAAAGCTTTGAGATATGGAAAGATCTGGGAGGCCAAGTGCATAAATTGCAAAACTGTTAGCTTGCAGGTACAGCAGGTAATTAGGAAAGTTAATAGAATGTTATTGTTTATTATGAGGGGAGTTGAGTATAAAAGTAGGGAGGTTATTCTTCAGTTATACTGAGCTCGAGGGGGTATACGTGTGCTTCTGATTCATACGTTTACCTGTCTCCCGGACTGCTGTTTGCTATTTGAGACCCTTAACCAGCCATTAATTGACCATTACTGGAGAGTCGTGAAATCCCCACTGACCTTCTCATCCAGCAATTAATTGCTGAAGTGGTAAGCAAGAGGTGAGTTTCTCCAAATCGGCCCATTATTTCTTCTTTTCACCACTCTACCCACCAACTGGAGGGAGGGAAAATCATGCCCACAATTTTATGCAACAACTGGATAAACAATGTAAAATAAAAAGCCTTTTACTTACTTTCACTGGTGCAGAGCAGCGATACTTTGCTTTTACTTCGACACACCTGCCTATGTTAGGATGGGAAACGAGAAAACGTTTATTAGTACAAGGTGTATCTCAGCAATACATAACACTCTTATCAATATATATTCTGAGTTTCTGCATCCCTGCAGTATTGTATCAGCTACATAGATATGGGTTCACTCCAGAGTCTCACTCCAGAACCTAAGCAGAAAATCCAGGCTGACACATCAGTGCTGAGCTGAAGGGGCCCTGTGTTGGTTAATGTGCCACATTTCAGATATGGCTCTGTCTGCTGTCATGACTGGAGGTTACAGATCCCATGGTACTTCTTTGAAGAACATCTTCAAGCATTATTTGGTCTTTGTTACACTGTCATATGAGAGAACTTTGAATTGTACAATTTAACTGCCATGTTTCTCACATTACAACAATGATTTGCTCTTCAAGAATACTTCTGGCAAGAATACTTTGAGACATTCTGAGGTAATAAAAAGCACTACAGAAATTTGTAATTTTTGAATAAACAATTAATTGTGTAGCAAGATGGGCATGTCTGTAGTTAAGATGCATGCTGTAGTGTAGATTCAGTATGGCCATGGAGAGAGTGCAACGAAGGTTTGCCAGACTGATTCCTGGTTTGGTAGGACTGAGGTATGAAAAGAAACTGGATCCATTAGGACTATATTCTCTGGATTTTAGAAAAATGAGGAGAGATCTCATAGAAACATGATTAGACAGGACAAATGCTGGAAGGATGTTTGCAATGGCCAGGGAGTCCAGCACCCAGAGATCAGTCTAAATGATCTACCCCCTATCCTTTGAGATGAAGAGAAATTTCTTCTCACAGAGAGTAGTTAACCTGTGTATATAGATATAGTTCTTAGGCTAAATAGTTCTTTGGGATCAAAGGGTAAGGGGTGAAAGCGGAAACAAGATACTGGAGTTGGAAGATCAGCCACGTTCATATTGAATGGTACAGCAGTTTGAAGGGCCAAATGATCTACTCCTGTTCCTATTATCTATGTTTCTAAATAGGTATTAGACAAAAAATTCAAATCTGTAGTCAAACTGCTGTTATTTCTATCCTGTGTTATTGACACTTCAGATCATAAATTGTATCTTGTCCACTGTCAATGATCTGATATGATCAATAGGTGGCACCATAACATTCAGAAGGAAGAAACCTGAGACACTCACTTTGCTATGTGAAAATACTCAAATAAATAACACGTCAAACATGGAAAGAGTTGACAAAATTAGCTAAAAAGAGCTTAATACTCTTATCTGTCACTTGCCTGTAATTTATTTTAATACATATGCCAACCTGTTTACTACAAATGGGCTAGCATCTTTTCAAAAATTGCAGATAATAATACAAGGATACAGTATTGAGCATTTGTCTGCTGACGTCAGTGAGAAAAATTATCATTACCACCTTTGTATCAGACGGTGTAAGATCAATCTCTGTTCTAAGTGTCTCTTGTTCTGAATTCTGTTACTGAAATCTAAAGGGATACCTAAATCTAGTGAGTGTGATTAAAGCCCCTTCATCAGATGTGACGTGGAAGCCCATTAAATCCTCCTAACCACCTCACTGACAAGGGCCGTCTATAGAGGAAATATTCATGGATGACGAAAAAAGCAAGTGCCAAAAACTGTCCATTAAATCAATTCCTGTAACTTACTAAAACTGGGCGCACAATCAAAGTTGACAAGAAGGGCAATATTTGTAATAAGGTAACCACTGGGCAAATACTATGTTTGCAAACTGTCATGTAGCATTCTATTATGGATGTTTTACTACATGTGATAGGACTTAATTTTCCTTAAAATTAATCCTTATTCGTCTGAAGAGTAGTTAGTAGGCATGTTACGTTCTCAAGAAGGTTTATAAGGCAATTATCAGTTAGTTTTGATGTATAGAAACCCAGGGAGAATTTACAGATAATGAATGGGATAAATAAATGAGACAGCAGTCTTTAAGTTCAGGTAGAATTCAGGCTCAACAACAATTGGATTTCAAGACGCGTGGTCACACCTCCAAGGAAGTCAGGGTACAATAGCATGCTTCCATTAGCACTGCTAAAGAGTTTTATATTACTTGGGTCTGGCATTCAAATCCCATCACATATTTACTGACTGTTTCAAAGATTTGTTATGTCAAATGCTAATCTATAATTTCATTGACTGGTTTCACATATTAAACAATTTGAAAAACAGACGCTGTAGACTTTAAAGATTGCTGCAGATCTTTTTACAGCCTTGAACTTTTCAAGTTTCTGGAAGTTTCCATAGTAGAGAATAGATGGACATAACTAGAGGACTTTGTAGACTCTCACAGTTGCTAATTTCAAGGATTGCTTTGAGACCAATGAGGACACAGGTTTCATTTTATTGATGGGCTTGGCAGACACAGTACAAGTGAGTCTCCACTAACTGTTGTAAGAGAATGTAAATCTTCTTGTTAAGCAACAAAAAGTTTTGATCCAATTTGGAGGGGGGGGGCAATACACAATACACAATACACTGTTGGATTTCCATCATACTTTATTTGGGACTATGACTTCTAGTTGGAAAGACGTGACGGCAGCTATCTTGGCTGTTAAGTGCCACGTCCAGCTATTGGTGGCAGAATAATCAAGAATTCACAGCTCTTTCACCAGAACCACCTTGAAATATCATAAGAGTTCGATACAAGGACAAAAGAGACTGATACAAGCAGCTGCTGTATGCCTCCTCATCTCTCAAATGTCTGTCAAAAGCTATATCCCACTTAAAACATACCTGCTGCTAACAGTTTGTTTTAAAAACAAAAATGTCAGCTCAGCTCTACTGTCCACAGGAAAGTCACCAGCCACCTATTTAACTAGTCATCAGACGAAAATCTGATCATTTTTATATGAACTTTAACTGTTATCGTTGTGTTACCCTTGTATTTTTGTCTGCTTGTATGCACGTGTGTTGCTGAGGTCAGGACTTATTTTAATTTTTGAATAATTTTCTGTACCTCCACCTGTGTGAGTTTAAGTAATAAAACTAAATCTTTGCTAGTAAACACATCTAGATGGCTTTTTTCTTTACACTGAGCCACACATAACTGAGTATGTACCAAATTGGAAATATTTCATCCTTTTAAACATTCAATCTCTGTTCTAACAAACCCAGAGATGGGAAAAAGAGAGGAGTCAGTTCACCCCTCCTAACTTGTTTATAACATGATGCTTACCCCTTTAGTAATAAGCCCTGTAGAGTGGAAACATTCTTAGTTTGCCAATTAGAACTCAGGCGTAACCACTTTCTACGTTGTGTTTGGTTGTATTCCGACAATATTTGAGTGACTGAAGGGCCTCTGTAAACCAAACATACGAGAGTTGTTAAAACAAGGGATAAAGGACAAACTGAAAACATTTATATTTTGGTTATTGATTATTTGATCTGGTTTTCTTTTCCTAAAGCTACAAGAAACATGCAAAAACAAACTTTAAAACACTTTTTACACAAGTAGTAAATGCAGTTGTTAATCAAAATCTTTTCCATTTGTCTTTTTTTCAAAACTATAGAAATATTCGCTGGCCAGCAACAACTACTTTGATAAAGCAAATATGTTATTAGATGGTCAATCAGAGAATTTTAAAATGTATTCTTTTCATGGGATGACTGATGGGCTGGTTGCTCACCCCTGTTTACCCTTGATCTAGCTGTTTAGTTCTAACTCGAATTTTGTTCCCAAAGTATTAACCTAGTTCCCTGGATTGCCAGTCTCCACTAATAACCTTAATAGAGTTCTGGAGCCTTGACCTGGTTTTCATCTTTTCTCAGAAAGGCACTTTCTTCCCAGTTATCTTAAACAATTTCACGCCCTAATCAATCATAACAGGGTTCAAACCCTTGCCATTAGATACTTGGCTATCAGTGAGAATGTGGAATCAATAAATTTCACCAATAGGGAAGTCTTGAGGCACATAATGTCTAAAAATGATTGCTTTAAACTCCTTTACAGTGACCCATTTATTGAAAAAGTCATAGCTTCTGTGTTCACAGTGAAGTTTTTATGAGAAACATTCAGATGGAAAGAAAGGCTAAGAGCTTGGAGAGAAAAGAATGGTTTAAATTTATAAATGATCAGAATCTCCCTATTTTTCCCTTTATTTGTCTTATTTCCTGTGTTTACATGAATAGTGAGTGCTTGCGCTATACCAAAAGAAATAATTTCTAAGAATTATCAAGGACATTTTGAATAATAGAGGAGTTGTTTTATGTACAATTTTTGTCTTTTGTTATACTTCAAACATTGGATCCTTATCATTTAGAAAAGATCTATAACAAATATCTCCATCCTAGTTTCTTTCTGAGATGCTTAGTCATGCGTGGATTGCATCAATTTGGTTTTGGTTGAGGTGCTAACTTTTCAATACTGGAAGCTAAGATTTGTCAAGGGGCAAGGAATAAGACCTTTACCACATTGTATTCCATCTGCCACTTCTTTGCCCACACTCCTAGACTGTCCAAGTCCCTCTGCAGCATCTTTGATTCCTCAGCACTGCCTGCCCCTCCACCTATTATTGTGTCATCTGCAAACTTAGCAATAACGCCCTCAGTTCCTTCATACAGAACGTTAATGCATAAAGTGAATAGTTATGGTCGCAAGACTGACCCCTGTGGAATATCACTAGTTATCAATTGCCATTCTCTAAAATGAAACCTTTATCCCACTCTCTGTCTTCTCTCAGTCAGCCAATCCACTTTCCATGCCAGTAACTTATCTTATTTAGTAGCCTCCTGTATGACATCTTGTCAAAGGCCTTCTGGAAATCCAAATAGATCACGTCCACTGGCTGTCCTTTATCTAATTCACTCATTTCCTCTTCAAAGAATTCTAACAGATCTGTCAGGCATGACCTCTCCTTAATGAAGCCATGCTGACTCAATTCTATTTTACCGTACAATTCCAAATAGTCCGTAATCTCTTGCTTAATAATGGACTCTAAAATCTTACCAATGACTCAGGTCAGGCTTACCTTCTTCTGCCTCTCTCCCTTCTTAACATTTTCCAGTCCTCCAGGACCCTGCCTGACTGCAGTGATTCCTGAAAGATCACCAACAATGCCTCCACAATCTCCTCAGCTATTTCCTTCAGAACTCTTGGGTTTAGTCCATCAGATCCAGGTGATTTATCCACCTCCAGACCTTTCAGCTTCCCCAGCACCTTTTCCTTAGTGATGGCCACTACACACATCTCTGCCCCCTGACTCTCTTGAAGTTCAGGTATGCTGCTGGTGTCTTCCATTTAAAGACTGATGCAAAATACCGATTCAGTTCCTCCATCATTTATTTGTTCCTCATTACTACTTTTCCAGCCTTACTTTCAGCAGTCTTTGTCTACTCTTGCGTCTCTCTTACCTTTTAGATATCTAAAAAGCACTTGTAATCTTCTTTCATATTACTAACAAGCTTTAACCTCATATTTCATCTTCTCCCCCTGTTTGTTTTTTCTAGTTGTCCTCTGTTGGTTTATAAAGGACTCCCGATCCTCTGACTTCCTACATATCTTTACCAAATTGTACGTTTGTTCTTTTGCTTTTATGCTCTCTCTGAACTTTCTATGTTAGACGTGGTTGCTTTGTCCTCCCCTTAGTATGTTTCTTCTTCCTTGGAATGAATTTCTGCTGTGCCTCCTGAATTATCCCCAGAAACTCCTGCCATTGCTGCTCCACCATCTTCCCTGCTACGATCCCCTTCCAATAAAAAAACGCAAGAACTGCAGATGCTGTAAATCAGGAACAAAAACAGAAGTTGCTGGAAAAGCTCAGCAACTGTGAAGAAAAATCAGAGTTAATGTTGCGGGTCCGGTGACCCTTCCTCAGAATTTCTGTTTTTGTCCCTTCTAATCAACAGTAGACAGGTCCTCCTCAAGTCTTTGTAGTTACCTTTTCTCAACTATAATACCATTACAGCTGAGTCCAGATTCTCATTCTCAACCTGCAGAGTGAATTGCACCATATTATGATCACTGCCCCTTAGGGTTTCCTTCACCTTAAACTTCCTAATCAAGTCTGTTTCATTACACATTACCAAAACCAGAATTGCCTATTCCACAAGCTGCTCCAAAGAAAATATCACATAGACATTGCACAGATTTCTTGGGATTCGCTACCAACTTGATTTTCCTAGTCCACCTGCATATTAAAGTCCCCCAGGATTACTGGAACAGTGCCTTAAACATCTTTTCTATCTCCTGATTTATTTTTAGCCCTATATCCTGACTATAGCCAGGAGGCTTGTATATGACTCTAATTGGGGTCTTTTTTCATTTGTAGTTCCTCAATTCTACCCAGATTCTATGCCTTCCAATTCTTTATCACTTCTTGCTTATTGATTTAATTTAATTTCTGACTTACAGGGCAACTCTGCCCAGTCTGCCCATGTGCCCGTCCTTTCGATAGGGCGTGCATCTTTGGATATTTAGGTCCTGATCCTGAATCCCTTGAAGCCACGTTTCTGTGTTGCCCATAACATCATACCCACCTATTTCAATCTGTGCTACAAGCTTATTTACCTTGTTTCATATACTGCATGCGTTTAAGTACAGCATCCTTGTCCTGAGTTGATTGCCTCCATTCTCATAGTCATCCCCTTATCTGCTGTGTCTGAAGTTAGATTTCTGACCTTTTCCATACTCTCTGTCCTATTGCTTTAAACCCTTTCCTGAACTGTAGCCCCCACAACCCCACCCCTAAATCTCTTTAACTTTATCCATAACTTTTCATGCAACTTAACCCTTTTCGGCATGATGTTAGCAACGTCATGCTTGACACTAATAAACTGACAACTAACTTGGAAATACATTACCATCCCCTCAAATGAAGAAGGCAGCTCACCTACCACTTTCTCAGGGCATTGAAGACTGGCCTTAACTGTAAGCCTACATCCCAAGATTGAACTAGATTTTTTAATAGTCAGGTCAGATTTCAACAGTTTCTTGACTGATAAAGTGTTGGGGATAACTGAATGTTAAAAATGCATAGACTCAATCTTTTTTAGAATTAGAATTAGAATTAGAGTTAGAATCTGTACAGTGTGGAAACAGGCCCTTCAGCCCAACAAGTCCACACTGAACCTTGGAGTATCCCAACCACACCTGTCCCCTTGTAACCCACCTAATCTACACATCCCTGAACACTACAGGCAATTTAGCATGGCCAATCTACCTAACCTGCACATCTTTGGATTGTGGGAGGAAACTGGAGCACCCAGAGGAAACCCATGCAGACACAGGGAGAATGTGCAAACTGCACACAGACAGTCACCTGAGGCTGGAATTGAACCTAGGTCCCTGGTGCTGTGAGGCAACAGTGCTAACCACTGAGCCACTGTGCCACCCCATGAATCTTGAATCCAATCAACAATATTCAGCATACATTATTAAAAACAAAGCTTAATTCAAACCTTTTAATCTTACTGAAAGGTATAAAGGTCAGGATAAGGGTTACTTGCAATCTCAAAGGGAACTATTTCTTAACAATGTTTAATATTATCTTGAGGCAAAAGTAAGAAAATAACATCATTTGTTTTAGGATTGCAAATCCGATACTTACTTAACAATGGTCACTTAGACAAGATACAGCAAACTGAGTTGTACAACCATTCCCCAGCAAACTTCAACTCCCAAAAAACACAGTGGAACACTTGGATTAAGGGGACTAGAGGAAGTTGGAGAGTCACACAACCAAACATAACAGACTGTGGAGGCAACATCCTGCATTTACACATTCAGCTCAGATTCTAGAAACATTCTTCAAAGCAGCATTGCCCTCACTATCTAACAGTGTTAAAACATTTACAGGATGTCTATAAAACTTGGGTGCCTGCCATTAGTACTTCAGATTTTTTTTTATTGTTTGAAAATCCATCATAAATTGCAAGGTAATCTATTTACAACTAGATAACACCCTTGACAGGGTCATGTTGTGACAAATGATGTTTGAAAGTCAAACTGAAGTCCTAGCACAGGTCTGCCAGGGATCAGTAGGCAATTTAACCAAACTTCTTCAAGAGGTTCTTGTTTATATTTTTATTACAATTGTCATTTTCAGCTCCATCTGGATTTGGTCTAGTGAAGAACATTAAGCTGAATTGCAGTATGGCTCTACAACCCAACTTTTCGACACTTTGCCAAAGTGGCCATTTTTCTACCAGTGAGTGAGTCAACTTTTAGTGAGTTCAAAAAAAAACCTAAAGGAGCACTTACAATGTCAATCAACAAGTTGTGGCTAAGCAGGCTAACACACTGCAGATGTATTGCAAATGCAGTTGAGTGTTGAAAGTGCCCCTTAGCCAAGAATCTACAGCACTACATGCTACTGACCTTACCCTAAACCAATCTGCTTGCACGCCAGCTGGCTGAGCTCTTCTTGCCAATCATCAGCACATACGTGATAGTCAGAAGTTGACCTGTGGACAACTAGCTGCGACAAGGAAGCTGCACTGTCCGACAGCGACACTGTAAACAAACAAACAGGAATAATAATCTGTTATCATTGAATCATAAAGAACAGAAGGAGGCCATTTTTTTTTTCATTGGATACAGGCATCGCTGGCTAGAACAGCATTTATTGGCCGTCCTGAATTGCCCAGAGGACAGTAAAGAGTCCAGCACATTGTGTGTCTGCAGTCATATGTAGTTCAGACCAGGTGACGATTGCAGATTTCCTTCCCGAAAGAACATTCATAAAGTTGACTATATGAGTTGACCACATAGTCACCATTTTTTATTCTTGATTTTTATTAAAATCAAATTTCACCATCTGCCATGTGGCACTTGAACTCTCATCCCTGGAACATCAGTCTGTGGGTTCTGGTACAATGACATTATCACAACACCACCAAATCCCCATGCTTCAGTTTTAATGTATGTTTTGTCCTTTCTAAAGCACTATCTAAATTGTCCTGCTCCCCATCCATCCCTACAGCACTGAATTGTTTTCCCTATTAAGTCTTTATCCAATTTCTTTATGAAAATTATGATTGAATAACCTTCAGTGGTATTCCAGATCATAATAACATGCCCTGTAAAAATCAAATCTCATCTCGCTTTGATTCATGTGCCAATTATCTGAAATCTGTGCCCCATGGCTACTATCTGCTAGTAGTAACAGCTTCTCCTTAAACACTCTTACCCTTCATAACATTGTTCAACATAATTTAATCTCCCCTTAAGGTTCTCCAATTTGAGAATAATACCGGTATCACTAGTTTATTGTATTTTTCTATACATTTGTTCACTGCAATGATTTTTTATTAGATTATAACGATAATTATGCCATGTGTGGTATTTTACATTACCCTGGGGCTGGATTGGCAGTCACCCACCATAATCTTGCAGTGGCCCACATGATCTTGAGCCGATTGAAGCTATCAAATTTCCAATTAAGAAACACTTTAGAGACTCATCCGGCCTCACCACAATTTGTGCTGAGGTTGGTGTGGCTAGAGCTATATTTGCTGGAACTAGAGAGTTGCTAAATTCTTTTGAGATCTTTCAAGCCATGTTCTATATTTAAATGGATCGGTTTCTCTCTTTTGTGTAATAAACTTCAATTTAATCATTAAAGAAAATCTGTAGCCATATGTGCTCATTTTTCAGTGAATGACTACTACATTAAATAAAAATGACCCAACAAGCGAGATTTCATTCTGTGACCCAACTTGTCCAGTGATAACATAGTATGAAGCTGGATGAACACAGCAGGCCAGGCAGCATCAGAGGAGCAGGAAAGCTGATGTTTCAGATCTTCAGAAATGGGGGAGGGGAAGGGAGCTCTGAAATAAATAGAGAGGAGGGGTGGGCTGGGGAAGGTAGGTGGAATGGTGATAGGTGAATGCAGGTAGGCAGTGGTGGGGATTGGCCAGTGAGGTAGGAGGAGCAGATAGGTGGGAGAGAAGATGGACAGATTGTGTCAGATCAAGGACACAGGGATGAGAGAGAGGGTTGGTCATATGATGAGACAGGGGTTGGAGAGATTTTGAAACTAGTAAAGTCCACAGTGAGACCATTGGGTTGTAGGCTCCCAAGGCGGAATATGAGGTGCTGCTCCTCCAGTTTCTGGGTGGTGTCGTTGTGACGCTGGAGGAGGCCCAGGATGGACATGTCACCCAGAGAGTGGGAGGGGCAGTTGAAGTGGTTCGCGACTGGAAGGTGTTGTTGTTTGTTGCAAACAGAGTGCAGGTGCTCTACAAAGTGATCTCCGAGCCTCTGCTTGGTCTCACTGATGTAGAGGAGGCCACATCGGGAACAGCGGATGCAGTAGACCACATTGACGGATGTGCAGGTGAACATCTGTCTGATGTGGAAGGTTTTTTTGGGGCCTGAGATGGAGGTGAGGGGGGAGATGTAGGGGCAGGTGACGGATGTGCAGGTGAAGTGTCTGCCACTTCCGTCACCTGCAATCTCACCCCACAACCAAGAATATGTCTCCTTTTCCACCACGATCTGCCTTCTGTAGGGACCGCTCTCTCCACGACTCTCTCGTCCGCTCCACACTCCCCACTAGCCCTACCACCCTGGCACCTTTCCTTGCAACTGCAGGAAGTGCTACATCTGCCCCTACATCTCCCCCCTTACCTCCATCTCAGGCCCCAAAAAAACCTTCCACATCAGACAGATGTTCACCTGCACATCCGTCAATGTGGTCTATTGCATCCGCTGTTCCCGATGTGGCCTTCTCTACATCAGTGAGACCAAGTGGAGGCTCAGAGACCATTTTGCAGAGCACTTGCACTCTGTTCGTGACAAGCGACAACACTTTTCAGTCCCGAACCATTTCAATTCTTCCTCCCACTCCCTAGACGACATGTCCATCCTGGGCCTCCTCCAGTGTCACAATGACACCACCCAGAAACTGGAGGAGCAGCGTTTCATATTCTGCATTGGGAGCCTACAACCCAATGGTCTCAATGTGGACTTTACTAGCTTCAAAACCTCCCCACCCCTGGCCTCGTCCCATGACCAACCCTCCCTCTCATCCCTGTGTCCTTGACCTATCCATCTTCCCTCCCACCTATCCGCTCCTCCCACCTCACTGACCAATCCCCACCACTGCCTACCTGCACTCACCTATCTTCCCCAGCCCCACCCTTCCTCTCTCGATTTATTTCTGAACTCCACCCTCTCCCCCATTTCTGAAGAAGGGTCCTGACCAAAAACATCAGCTTTCCTGCTCCTCTGATGCTGCCTGGCCTGCTGTGTTTCTCCAGCTCCACACTGTGTTATCCTTGACTCCAGCATCGGCAGTTATGACTATCTCTCTTGTCCAGTGGTAACATCAGCTGGGACCAGTACTTGAATTGGCAGGACTGTGATGTCGCAGCACTGAGCAGACTACGAATGCATTTGTACAGCAATGAATGTTTCCTACTAGCTAGCAAGTTTCAAGAGTAGCATGGGGGTGCCACAGTGGCTCATTGGTTTACACTGCTGCCTCACAAAACCAGAACTGATTCCAGCCTTGGGTGACTCTCTGTGCAAACTTTACACATTCTCCCTGTGTTTGCATGGGTTTCCTCCAGGTGTTGCACTTTCCTGCCACAGTGCAGGTTAGGTGGATTGGTTGTGGAAAGTGCAGGATTACAGGGATAGGGTTAAGGTGGGATGCTCTTTGAAGGGTCAGTATTGACTCAATGGGCTGAATGGCCTGCTTCCACACTATAG
The DNA here is from genome assembly GCA_024137785.1 of Ginglymostoma cirratum. NCBI lineage: Eukaryota > Metazoa > Chordata > Chondrichthyes > Orectolobiformes > Ginglymostomatidae > Ginglymostoma > Ginglymostoma cirratum. The sequence goes on from JAHRHZ010000049.1 coordinate 27,376,280, forward strand.
GAATTAGTTTACTGTCCTACTGATGAAGCAAGGGTTTGTGAAAGCTTAGTAGCTCATAGTCATAGAGTCACAGAGTGGAAACAAACCTTTCGGTCCAACCAGTCTACGCTGAACATAATCTCAAACTAAACTAGTTCTACTTGCCTGCTCCTAGCCCATTTCCCTCCAGACTTTTCCTATTCATGTATCCATCCAAATGTCTTTTAAATGTTGTAATTGTACCCACATTGACCACTTCATTAGAAAATTCATTCCACATGCGAACCACCCTCTGTGTAAAAACTTTGCCTCTTATGTCATTTTTAAATCTCTTTCCTCTCACCTTAAAAAAGTGCCCCTAGTCTTGAAATTCCCCATCTTAGGGAAAAGACAACTACCATCAACTCTATCTATACCTCTCATTATCTTATAAACTTGTATCAGGTCACCTCTCAATCTCCAGTAAAAAAATGTCCCAGCCTATCCAGTCTTAAGCCTTCCATACCTGGCAACAGCCTGGTAAATCTCTTCTGAACCTCTCCAGCTTGATATTATCCTTCCTATAACTGGGCGACCAGAACTGGATACAGTATTCCGGAAGAGGCCTCACCAACATCCTGTACAAACTCAACATAACATTCCCAACTCCTATATTCAAAGGACTGAGCAATGACGGCAAGCATGCCAAATGCCTTTTTAACCACTGAAACTTTTTGACGAAACTTCAAAGAATTATGTACCTGCACCCCTAGGTCCCTCTGTTCTATAATGCTACCCAAGGCCCTATTATTAACCGAATAAGCCCTACCCTGTCTGTTGTTCTCAAATGCAATACCACGCATTTATCCAGATGGAACTCCATTTGCCATTTCTCAGCCCATTGACCCATTTTATCAAGATCCCTTTGTCATCTTAGAAAACCTTCTTCATAATTACAGTTTCAGCAGTAATGCTATACCAGGTTAACAAACAGCCCCACTAATAATCAAAGAATAGCATAAATCACTGATAGCACAGCAAACAGTCCAAAATTAAGCAAAGTGAACTCGGGAGTCTAGCCCATGAGGTGAGGGAACAGTGTCCTAATCAACCAAAGGTTATGTAATACTCACCACAGTTCCATTCATCTGAGCCATCAGGGCAATCTCTCTGCCCATCACACCAAACGTGACGGGGAACACAGGCATGGTTAACACAGACTACCTCATTGTCTTTACAAGATGCTAGAAAAAAAAAGCAGAAGGAATCAGAAATATCTTTAAAATAAGCCATAAAATATTCAGTCCTATTTCTTGACAGAGTAGAATTCTTGACAGAGTAGCTCAAATTTTAGAAGAAAATAAGCCTAACTCACAGATAAATTCATCCAAGGCTATTGCTCCAAGCAAACATTCTTTAAATGTAACTCAAAAAAAATAAACAATTTCATGTTTGAAATTAAGAATATCTTGAGTTTGGTTGAATTAACTTGGTTCTCTTTGAGTTTTACAATATTTTTAAACCTTTAATTCAAAAGAAATTTTCTAAGACACACACTTGACAAAGAGGATGAACGTTTTCCCTAGACACATGTCGTTACACCCTGCTGTAAAATGTCTTGACCATTTCCCAATCCCATCTTGAACTCCAATTAGTTACTGAAAGGTAGCTTCTCCTTTGAAAGTATGTGGCTGTAATTGTTCACCTCCCACAATTGCAAGCGCTATATTGCTTTCTCTATTAAGAAAATTAAACTGAAGTTCTGAAAAATTCAAAATCATATTCTTGCATTTGAATGAAATATTTGAAAATTGTGAAAATGTAAAATAAAATACAATTATTAAATAAACCACATCAGGGTATACAATTCAGTAAAAACTTCAATACTAACAATTTATGAAAGAAATTCTAATAATGCAAATGCAGAAAGCAGACTTTACATGTTAACTCATGAATTTTGGAAGCCCATTCACTCCTGAGAGAGACATCAGTCGCAGTTCTGTTTGTCCCTCATAATTTATGGTTTTGTCGCACAGTTGGAACAGCCTAGTAATTCATAGTCACCAGAAGAATAGCCTCTATGTTAAAATAATAGAAACTTTTGATTCTGTGTTACGCACATAATCTCAAATTCCTAGTGTTATCTAAACACTGTGTCTCATAGGTCATGGCCTTGTTATGGAGAAAACACATTACCACAATGCAGGGTGCTGATTATGCTCAGTGTACTGAGTAGTTGCAGAGCTATATTAATATTTACAAAATCTGTATGTTTAGCTGAATAAATTTGGAACAGAAAGATGACTGCAAAAGCACATTGCTAGATGCATTAAAAAGGACATGCTCTAAGCAAAACATTCAATTTGGTAACAAAAGAAATTGAAAACACCAATGGTGATTTACAGCAATTCTTTTCATCTGCTTTGTCAGCACAATCCTGGAAGCCATCACAGATCATTGTATGCTCGATACAGGTCTTGTCAATGGTGCATTCCCATAGGCCTCTCTCAGTACAACCTGAGAACAAATGAGAAGAAGTCAAGAGGACTAAAGAGTTGGATTGACTATCAGTTTTTGTGGAAATTTAATAAACAGAAGTAACAAATAAAATATTTATCATTTACAATGAATGTTTACTGAATTATCCTATTGTTCTTATCTCAGAAATGCAACTTAAAATTTGTTTTCCAAGACCAAAGTATTCAGGTGTCAAAATGAATGCCTTGGGCTGAAACCTCAATGAAGTAGTCTGAAATCATCACACCTATTAGATCACAGAATCTCTTCATATCCTCCTACCAACTTCCAATAGTTGCTCACTGGTCTCTGATAGCCACAGCAGAGATACTGGTCCACGTTTATCCCAGTCCAGCAATAATCAAATGTCTCAACATAAAGAATTCTGCAGTCCTTCTTGAAGTCAAGGTGGGCAAACAACACAATGAACCCAAATCCTAATACAGTCCATATTACACTTTACTTGACTCAATGCTAAGCCTAAGGAATAAAAACAGAATACTGGAAGCGATCAGCAAGTCAGACAACATTTGTGGTGGCAGAAGCAAAGCTAACTTTACAGGTCAAGGATCTTTCATTCGTTTTCCCTATTTATGGATGTTGCCTAATCTAAAGAGGCATTTTTTTTGCCCTCAGTTTGGATCTTGCTATTGTTTACCATCCTCAGGAATTTTTCCTGCTATTTAAGCTGGTGGTTTGGCAGATAATACATCTTTGTATATCGTTACAATTGTGAGGTATACAAGAGTTTTAAGTTCTAGAATTGTGTCCTTTAGACTCTAAAATTATTATTGTTTGGGACTGTTACTTTATTCAGAGCCTGGGGTTTCTAAGTCCACAATGAATAGGCAGAGTATCCCAAAAAGAACAATAATATGTATCAAGTTGTAAACAGTTGTGTTATAACTGTCCCTTTATTTCTGAAACAAAATTTGGATCAAGAATTAATTACTAGAATTTTTTCCTCAATATAAAGCTAATGTGTTTCCCACTGCCACAGGCAAGATGGCAGTGGGAGTCATTTTGTGATTAAGTTAGAGGTGTCTCAGTGAACATCATAAAGAGGGAAGTTTACGGTTTTGTCATGCATAGTCTGCAGTCATGTGAGAGATAGAGGCCAAGACGTAGAAATGGCCAGGCCTATACCTTAGTTGGGAATATACGGATTATGTTGTTCACCAAACAGCTCAGGAGTGAAAGCCCACACCCAGCCTGAACACTGAAGATTAAAGGAGGATTCACTCAGCTTGGAGCATCTGACCACTCCCGAAATGCACTGACCTCTCCCATCTGACCTCCTTCAAAATGCCCCATGATCATCTGGCAGCTGCCTCTGTAAAATGTGAGTGAATGAAAGGTGCTGCACTCACTGCCCTGGCACCACAAAAATGACAGGTGCCATGTTCAATTGGTGGATGTTCTGGGTTTTGGCCACACCTCATCTCCAGTCATTTTGGGGAAGTTTTACTTTCATAACTTCAGTTTCTGTATTAAAATGTAGCATAAAGTTTCTTTAAAGTTTTAAATGATTTCAAACCTTTCAGTCTGTACTATATACAGAAAACAATTCAACCATGGTATTAGAAATGAGCAAATACATTGTGTGTTGGTCAAATACTACCATGTTACACTTTCTCTTACTAAATTTCTGTCACTCCACCTACCTCTTTATTTAAAACTATCTTAAAAACTCACTTCTTTAGCAAGATTTTTAATCACCACTCTTAATAACTTGTTTTTTGGTTCAGCATTAAGTTTTTTTGTATTATGCCACCCAGAAGGAACTTGGTAACGTTTTAGTATGTTAAAGATGTGAGTTATTGCTGCTGTTTTGTTAAAAAAAATACAATTATCAAGCTTAAAAATGGGCCAAGATAAAAGTGTACTCCTTTGTGCATTTTTAAAACTTTATTTGAAGTTTCTTATTGCAATGTACCTTTTATGTAACTTTGTTTTATCGGTAGCAATAATTATAAGCAGTACACAAGTCTTTGGAAGGAAACATCACTGTATTGACACAGCAATCTGTTGTAGTGAAATCAAATGGACTACTGAGTGGTACAATCTGTTATAACAACTTTAAACTGCTCTTTTACAGAAAAGTCAGTTGCCATGTGCGGATACTCAATTGCACTAACAGCTTTAGAAGCTTGCTCTTGCATACTTACTAAATAAAATTCGATTTTTAAGGAAGTGGTGCTCCTAGCTAAATAAAACCTCAATAAATCTAATTACTAACAGATACACTAAAGGATGTTGGTGAAATATTTAAAAAGTAAAGAACAAAAGCTACCACATATGGTATATATGCATAATGTAGTTGAGGAGGTTGGTAAAATCTCTACTAATCTGAGAGAATACACCAAAATTCATTCAAAGACTCTTGTGGTGCAGTGTAAATTCAAGTTCCACCTGCTCCACAGGTTGATTAAAAACATCTGAACTAAAATTCATTTATTCTAAGATAGACTATTCAATGTTTGATTTGTACATTTTAAAGTTGTATTTTTATTTAAACAATGCAGTTTTGGAGTGGACAAATTTCAACTTTTCCAATACAATGAAGTCTCAAATGAGCAATGGATTCGTGCTGCCCGCAGGAAATCTATATTAGGAGCCCTGGACCATTTGCAATCTCCAAACATTCAATTCAGCCTGCAAACTTCAGACATTATGTTGGTGTTCCAACACAACTCACTGGTTGTGAGGGGAACATAACTGGCCAAATTTGACTTTTGCCAATATGAAAGGGCGAATTCCAACACACCACCATATTGTCTGTTGTGTGCTGGGTGATTGAGTGGTACATTTGAATAATTAGTTTAATTTAAAGAAAAATAATCTAAATCAGCCACATCACCGCTGTCAATTCTACCATATACGCTAATAGCCAAATTCAAATCTGTCATCCAAACTTACAACAAAGAGCAGGCACTTTGTTGCAATTTTGTCAGTACAGGCTGGCTGATAAACATTCAGGGCGGATTTACCTATTGATTTCCAAAATTTGCTACTTCCAGTGTGAGCAGTGGCTTGGCACTTAGCACTTCCTGAATGTTGTCATCCCCATTTCTTATTGCTATTGCAAAGTAAGTTGCAGGCTAGCTAGCACAGAGGTAGAGGACCGGATTCTGCTGTTCCCATGCAAGACAAACCTATATTCTGAAAGGAAAAGAGGTGGGTATGACCGAATATTGAGATTCCCACTCAACTGCCATCATGCAGTATTTTTAAAGAGCATGGGATTTCAGATCCCTCACAATTTTCATGGAATCATACCAATTTTTGCAGGTTTCTGAGGAAGATGTGATTCGTGTCAGCTGAAGAAGAAATGGTAGTAGATAAGCAATGTTTTTGAAAAATCACTATTTACAAAGAATCATTTCACATGACAAAGGGACCTAGCAGAACCTTTTAATCCACGACCTTTTGAAAAAAGAGAGGTCAAGGACTCACAGTCCTTAGAGAGAAAAAAAAAATCCAGTGTCAGGGATACCTTTTGACAGGTAGGTTTAAAAGGTTTTGGTAACTTCACATGTCATCATATAATCATGTTTGATAATTTAATTGTATTTTAATGCAGTGTTGATGATGCAGTGGCTTTGGTCAGAAACCTTTAATGTTTAACCAGTAAATTGACCAGTATTATGGAAGTGTAAAACTCTTCACTCTTTTAATTCATCTCATGTATAAAGTGGTTTGCTTCAATAAACAGTATTGGGATTCAGATTTTACTCTGAAAAATCTTGCACTTTCGGTGTTAAATCTAAAGAAAATTAAATTTGTAACTGTGAGAAACATGGTTGCAAGAATCGATTGGGAAACTAAATTAGAAGAAATGGTAGTAGATGAACAATGTTTTTGAAAAATCACTGTTTACAAAGAATCATTTCACATCAAGTTAGCGCAACTTTTTAAGCCACCACATTTTGAAAAGGAGAGGTCAAAGACTCACAGTCGTCAGAGAGAAAAAAAATCTCCTCCTCGGTCTTACTTATTTTAAAATCAGTTATCCCCAATTCTAGATTCTCCCATAAGAGGAAACATCCACTCCTTTTCTAGCCTTGACAAACCCCCTCAGGATCTTATATGTTTAAATCAATTTGCCTCAGAAACTTCTAAACTCCAGCAAACACAAGCTTAGCCTGTCCAAGAGATAGTAAGAACTGCCGATGCTGGAGTCAGAGATAACACAGTGTGGAGCTGGAGGATCACAGCAGGCTAGGCAGCATCAGAGGAGCAGGAAAGCTGACGTTTCGGGTCGGGATCTTTCTTCAGAAATAGCCCCATTGTTGGGATCTCTGAACCTTCCTGAGGTTCACAGCATTGTACAATGCAAAAACATATCAAAAAACGTCCAAAGACACTGGATACTGCAAAAGGCTATGATCTTGGATAATAGGTCCAGCAATAATTATGAAAATCTGTGCCAAAAGAACTAGTCACACCCCAACCAAGCTTTGTCAGTACACGTACAAAACTAGAATGTATTGAACAATGTGGAAATTTGCATAGGCATATCTCATGCATAAAAAAGCAGGATTGATCCAACACAGACAAATATCAGCCTACTCTCAATCATCAACAAAGTGAGAAGAAGGAGTCGTCAATATGCCATCAAACAGCATTTACAAAAGAACAACCCGGTCACAAATTCTCAGTGAGTGATTTACCAGGGCTACTCAGTTCCTGACCTTATTACAGCCTTGGTCAAAGCATGGTCAAAAGAGATGAACTCCAAGTGTGAATGACTACCCTTGATATCAAGACTGCATTTGACTGAGTCTGGCATCAAGGAGCCCTAGCAAAACTGGAGTCAATGGGAATGAGGGGATAACTCTATACTGGCCATATCTGACACAAAGGAAGGTAGTTGTGGTTGGAGATCAATCATCCAGCTTCAGAACATTACTGCTGGAGTTTCTAAACATCATGTTCCAGGCACAACTATCTTCAACTGCTTCATCATTGACTTTTCCCTCCATCAAAAAGTCAGATGTAGGGAATCTTTCCTATTGTTTGCATAATGTTTGGCATCATTTGCAACAGCTCGGACACTGAAGCAGTCCGTATCCATACGTAGCAAGCCCTGGTCAACTCCCTTGTGCTGATAAATACAAGTAATATTAGCACCACATCAGGGCCAGTGACTGACCATCTCCAATAAGAAAGAATCTAACCATTACCGCTTGACTTTCAGTGGCATTATCATTTCTGAATCTCCTACCATCAATATGCAAAGGGGTTACCATTGACCAAAAACTAGCTGGACAAGCTATAATTAGTGTGGCTGTAAGTGCCGGTCAGAGACCAGGAATTCTGCAGCAAATAACTCACCTCCTGTTTCCCCAGTGCCCATCCACGATCCACAAGGCACAAGTCAGATGGGATATTCCCCATTTGCTTGAATGTGTGCAGCTCTAACGATACTCAAGGTCAACATCACCCAGGACAAAGTAGCCCACTTGATGGACTCACATCCATCACCTATATTCGCTTCCTTCATCACTGAGGCATAGTAACGGCAATGTGCACCATCTACAAGACGCACTGCAAGATGTCCCTGAGGCTCCATCAACAGTACCTTTCAATCTACAACTTTTCCCATCAAAAGGACAAGCAGCAGCTACATAGGAACACCACAACTTGCACGATCCCCTCCATGTCACACACCATACTGACTTGGAAATGTAATGCTGTTTGTTCACAGATGCTGGTTCAAAATCCTGGAACTCTTTCTCAAACAGCGTTGTGGTTTTCTCCACATAGCATGGGGGACTGCAGCAGTTCAAGAATTCAGCTCACGACCACTTTCTCCATGGCATTTAAGGACAGACAGTTAAAGTTGGCCCAGTCAGTTATGCCTACATCCCTTGACTGACTGAAGACTGACGTGGAACAGGCTGAATGGACAAAGAGGTCTTTCCCAGTCTCCTATTGTTCATTACATTAACTTTTTAAAAAATCAGAATGATAATTTTTTGCTTGAAATGTTGGATTGTGGAGTAAGCTATGGCAAAAAACTGTGGGGTCAAATGATTCAACTAGTTTCTAAAACGGACTGCTTAATGCGTCACATTCACAATAATCTGCCGGCAGTAGAAAGCAGACAACCTCATGTACTGATTGTTACTAGGAGCTACTTGTTTGTTGATTGTTATAGTGCTTTACATTATCACCAGCAACCTGACAAGTTAACAGTTTAATGACACCCGTCCAACGCAGATTAACCATTTAAAATCTACTTCAAAAAAAAATTCCATTTACAACAAACTTTTCAAAGTTTTCCTAAAGGTCAAATGTGGAATAGGTTTTAAAAGTATTTAATAAGGGCAGTGGAATAGAACTCCTCTTACCTCTTGAATCCAGTATCAGTATCAAGCATTCCCAGGTCAGTTACAGCACAGCCAGATGCAGACTAAAAGGTCCTTACACTCTGCCCCAACAATGTCGTCAAAGTCCAATTTCAGACGACAAAACTTGGCTCCAGCACGGTGACATTTTTCCATTTTACACACTAGGGGTGGGGTATTAATGGAGACAGCAATGGTCTCACCTGCTGCCTACAGAGCTAGGGTTCCAGCAAAAGCCCCACATTGTCTCTTCACTGGAGAGTCCATCAGAGTACGTGCCACTTAACTGAATAGCCAGCCTGCCCCAGGATTAGGGACCAAGGTGTGGATATCCTGCCAGCCTAAAGTTACCAGTCAATTACATTTTGGACGCACTACTAAACAGCAGCACCAATGGAGAAATAGGCATTTCTGCCAGTCCGTCACTTACACAAGGCCTAGAATATTTGATGCATGCCAGGCTACAAATCAATAATGACAAGAAGGTGGTGGTGGTGTTGCAGTCACAGTTAAGCCAGTTCGCAGCAAGGGTAGATGGATGGCTCTCTCTCTGCCCACCCTTCCTAACATTCAGTCGTGGATCAGGCACTGCGCCTTCGAATGAGTGACCACAACCCCAGAGTCCAAATGCATCACTGATGACGAGATGAGGATTGGGTTGGAATTAACTGTTGGGTAAGGACCCCAATTGTGAGCAATTCTGGAAAGCTATTCAAAGACCTCCACACCTTTCAATTTGCATCTGGCTGTGCTGTAACTGACCTGGGAGTGCTTGATACTGATGCTGGATTCAAGAAGTAGGAAAAGTTCTATTCCACTGCCCTAATTAATCAGTGTGGAGGTGGAAAGCTCAAGCAATCTCAATCTGCTTCCTTCCCACCTGATTGAATATATCTTTTATCGAATGTTCCAGAGGGGTTGTGCATTACGTTCTGCCCTAGCTATCCTTTAACCTCCTTTTTGTGCAGTTGTGTGCTGCAGGTCCATGTCGACTGTGAACTAGAAACACTACACTGAAGGCTGTCATATTGCACTCAATAAGACTGGGATGCAAGAAAATAAACTTTGAAAGGGAATAACAATTTATACAGCAAGAGAAGATGGCATTAATTTGCTTGGACCATTCTAGGCATGGAGCTGGTGCAGCAATGCTAACCATCAATCATAGGAAGCTGATTAAACTCCAACAAGGCACATAGACTCAGATTGGTCAGGATGTTATCATGGAAAATACAACAGAGATCAGCAGTTTCCATAATCCTTTCACCCACAAAGAACAGGGTGTGAATGTATATAGCTTCTAGAAAGTGACAATGAATCAAACTGCAAGCCCAACTGATAATCTGAAATTAGTTTCCAGTGTAATTCTTACTTAGCAAATGTTGTCCAATAGCAGAATTAGATCTAACAAGACCATATGTGCAGGAACAGAAGTAGGCCATTCAGCCCATCGAGTCTGCTCCAGCATTCAGTAAGATTGTGGCTAAACTGATAATTCTCAATTCCACTTTCTTGCCTTTCCCCATACCCTGGATTCCCTTACTGATTAAAAATCTATGTCAGATTTGAATATCGTTAATGACTCAGCTTCAACAGCCCTTTTCAGTAAAGAATTCCACAGATTTGCTACACTCAAAGAAGAAATTTCTCCTCAATTCCATCTTAAATATGCAACCCCTTATTCTGAGATTATGCTGTCTGGTCCTGGACTCTCCCACAAGGGGAAAACAATCTTTCCACTAAGACTCTTGTAAGTTTCAATAAGGTCACCTACCATTCTTCTGTATGATACACACCAATGAGTATAGGCCCAACCTACTGAACCTCTTCCCATAAGAAAACCCTTCCCTACCTGGAATCAACTTAGTGACCATTTTCTGGACTGCCTTCAATTCTAATATATCTTTCCTTAAATAAGGGGCACAAAACTGTTCACAGTTCTCTGGTTATGGCCTAACTGGTGGTTTGTATAATTTTAATAATGGTTCCCCACTTTTACACTCTATTCCCTTTGAAATAAAGGCCAAAATTCCATTTGCCTTCCCTATTACCTGCTGAACTTGAATGCTAGTTTTTTTGTGATTTATGCACAAGGACTACTAGGCTGCAGAAAGCTGTAGCTTTTTATCCATTTGAATGCTATTCATCTCCTCTATTCTTCCTGTCAGCATAACATCACATTTTCCCACATTATAATCCATCTGCCAAGATTTTGCCCACTCACTTAACCTGTCTGTATTCCTCTGCAGGCTCTTTGTGTCATTCTCACCTCTTGCCTTTCCACATATTTTGGTGTCATCTGCAAACTTGGCAATGGTGCAGTCACTTTCTTCGTCCAAGTCAATAGTATTTATTGTAAATAATGGTGATCCCAGTACTAATCCTTGTGGCAATTCATTTGATATAGGTTGCCATCTTAAAATGTTGCCTCCATGATGCTGGACATAGTGTTGTGAGGTTTGTGAGCACAGACTGGTTGAGTGCGGTCACCATGCTGCCTGCTACAGACGTTCAAAGGGGCATGTTTTTTTGAAAAATGTCTGCCGGTTGCAGGACATATGACCTGCATACCTGACATCACATTGGTACAAAATTCATATACCACATTATACATTTGTGTGGTAGGTAAAATACCTTTCGACATTCTGTTTGTGGAGAGTACCACTCATGTTTAGTGCAGAGTAGTAATGTGAGACAGCTAGCTTCACATGTTACTCACATTTTTAAGACATCTTCCCTTTTGACTGTAGTGGAAAATAGAACAGTTGAGCACCTTTCAGTGTCAGAAGAGCCTGCCAGAAACCTTTTCAAGATTTTGCATAGTATACAGTGAATAGCGATGTGATTAGGGTAGTCATTTTCATGCAGGATAGTTTTGATACACCCATCTTAGCATTTGATTTATATTGGGACAGATGACTAGTTGCTAAGGCGGCTGATCCTGTAGCACATGAAACTGTATGAACCTCAACATGTCTATTGACCAAAATAGACTTGTGGAAGGAAATAATAAAAAGCCCGTTGGCAAATTTCTCAACCAATGCATCAAGCAAATGCTTTGACTACTCCATTTCAACAGTAAATGTGTGGAACAATCAAGAAGATTAAGACTAGTTAAACTCAAATTTACACAGGAAACCTTTACAGACAGCTTACAGCGGAGATTTTCTCAGTTTCGGCTGGATTTTATCTTGGGTCTTGGGGATAAATGTGTAGCATATGCAACCAGCTCATGGTAGACATGTTTTTAATATTAAAAACTCATATTTTATGTACAACCCTTGTAGAAATTTTGCTGTAGTCTGTTGGGAAATTAAAATGTAGTATCTTCACAGCAGGAGTGTAAGCATAGCATACCACATGCTTCCTCATCGCTAAAATCATCACAGTCTGGTCGTCGATCACACCTCTTTGATGCCAAGACACATCTCCCTGATTTACACTTGAAATGACTTGGGGAGCACTCTGTAAATAAAACAGTAAATCATTCCGTCAATACACTTCCATTGCATCCGGTGAGGATGGTTATACATGGTAGGCTTTCGAAGCAGGCAGGCCCCCTATTTCTAACATTATTTTAGCATTTTCGTTACATTACATAATTGGGAATTTAATCGCGTTGTGAACTTATGGTTAGATGGGGAAGTATAAACTGTGAGGAGACATTTATATTGAATCACAACATGGAGCAAAATTGACTCCTCCAGCAGGCTTGTTTGAGACTGCAAGTAAAGTTCATTCAATTATCTGATTTACAACAGATTATTTGAATCAATTCATTGCACATATTTACTGAATAGTTCAAGACCTCTTGCAACCTACAGTGAAACAATACCACCTTAATACAAAACCTACTGGGATTGCTTTCAGTTGAAGCCAGGGTTCGTTCGAATTTAAATATGATAACTTCCTGCACAAAGTAACCCGATATATGGATGCTACTCAAAGTTATTCATAAAAACAATCCAAAGTCAGGAACTTGTTTTTAGAGAGCTACTGAATGTTCACGTACTTCTATCACAACGACATTGCCCTACAATGCCTTAGCTCTGTTGTTGCTGAAATACTCATTCCTGCTTCTGTCATCCTCAGACTGGGCTTTTGCCATACTCTCCTGGTCCACTTTGTATCTTCAAACCTTCAGGAACTTCAGCTCATCCAAACTCTTCTTTTCGAATTGTGACCCACACTGAGTCTAATTAACCCTACACTCTATGTCTGGGCCTACATGGACTCCCAAATCTCTACAATTTACACTTCTTATCTTTCTGTTCAATGTGCAAACAATCAAAATAGCAGCAGTAGTAGACCACAGAATCATCACAGAATCCCTACAGTGTGGAAACAGGCCACTCAACTCAACAAGCCCACACCCCACCTCTGCAAATACCATGCACCCAGACTCAACCCCTACCCTATCCCTGTAACACTGCATGACCCATGGCTAATCCACCTAACCTACACATCCCTGGACACTATGGGCAATTTCAAATGGCCAATCCATCTAACCTGCACATCTTTGGACTGTGGGAGGAAACCAGAGCACCCAGAGGAAACCCACGCAGACACAGGGAGGTCAAGCAGCATCATAGGAGCAGGAAAACTTGACGTTTCGGGCCTAAACCCTTCATCAGAAATGGGGGAGGGGAAGAGGGTTCTGAAATAAATAGGGAGAGAGGGGGAGGCGGATAGAGGATGGATAGAGGAGAGGATAGGTGGAGAGGAGGCAGACAAGTCGAAGAGGCGGGGATGGAGCCAGTAAAGGTGAGTGTAGGTAGGGGGGTAGGGAGGAGACCTCTCCTCTATCCATCCTCTATCCGCCTCCCCCTCTCTCCCTATTT
>JAHRHZ010000049.1:27390048-27433018 GCA_024137785.1 Ginglymostoma cirratum
GAAGGGTTTAGGCCCGAAACGTCAAGTTTTCCTGCTCCTATGATGCTGCTTGACCTGCTGTGTTCATCCAGCCCCATGCTTGTTATCTCGGATTCTCCAGCATCTGCAGTACCTTTTATCTCAGACACAGGGAGAATGTGCAAACTCCACACAGACAGTTGCTTGAGGCAGGAGTTGAACACGGGTCCCTGGCGCTGTGAGGCTGCAGTGCTAACCACTGAGCCACCGTGCCGCCCTTAAGCAGTGTTGGCAGTGACTCTTGGCTCATAGGACCAATGCATGGACTTCTGGAATGGCAGCATAGCATCCACTGCTGCACTCTGAAAATCTTACACATTTCAATAAGATTTCCTCTCATTCCCCTAAATTCCAATGAGCACAAGCTACTCAACCTCTCCTCGTAAGAATGCCGCTCCATATCCAGGATCAACCTAGTGAATGTTCCCTGTAAAGTCTCCAATGGCAGGATATCTTTCCTTAGATAAGCGGACCAAAGCTGTTCTCAGTATTCCTGCTATGGTCTGATCAGTACCTTGTATAGTTTAAGCAAGACATTCTTATTTTTATACTGTATTCCCTATGAAATAAAAGTCAACATTCCATCTACATTCTTTATTACCCACTGAACCTGGATGCTTACATTTTGTGAATCATGCACAAGGACCCCCAAATTCCTCTGTGCTGTAGCTTTCTGCAGTCTTTCTCCCTGTAAATAACATTCAACAATTCTATTCTTCCTGCCAAAGTGCATATTCTCACACTCTCCCACATTATAGTCAATATGCCAAGTTTGTGCAACACTTAACCTGTCTATATTCCACTATAGATTCCTTGTGTCATCCTCATTACTTGCCTTGCCACCTATACATGTATCATCCTCGAACCGTCAGGTTGGGCCACCACCAGTTCTCTCTGTAATGGAGAGCAGCCCTATGGTATGGTAGGATTTTAGTGATTTTAATTTACTACCCCAACCACCATGGCGTCATACTTTATGCTGGCCTATGTGCAGTACCTTATAGAATGCTTTTTTTGGAAATTCAAATATACCACATCTATCGCTTCACTTTTAACTACCCTGGCTGTTTCCACTTCAATAAATCTGTCAGGCATGGTTTCCCCTTCATGAAGCCATGCTGACTCTGCTTGATTATGTATTACTCAATGCTCTTCTATTACATCCTTTGTATAAGACAGACATTTCCCCAACAACAGAATATATGCTCTCTGGCCTAGGCATCACAAAAGGCTTTCAATAAATTGCCATAAAATAGGCTATTGTACAAAATAAGAGCTCGATGAGGTGTTGAAGCTGAGGGTTCAGATGGTAGTATTATAATTCAATAGATAACTAACAAAAAGCAGATAGTCAGAATAAATATATCGTTTCAGGTTGGCAAACTATAATCAGTGAGGTCAAATGGGTTTTAATGCTGGGGCCTCAATTATTTATAATCCATACCAATGACTTGGATGCAGGAACCAAGTATATTGTTGCCAAATTTGTTGATGACACAAAGGTAGGTATTAAACCAAGCAATGATGAGGAGACAAAGATTCTGCAAAGAATATAGAGAGATCAAACGTGCGGTAGCAAAATAATTGAGAAACACACAGAATTCTGCAGTACATAACAGCCTGGTGTGTCCTTTTACATGAATGACAAAATGTTATCACATAGCTACACCAATTAGTCAGTCAGCTGCTATAATGTTGCATCTTATTTGCAAGGGGAATGCAATATAAAAGTCAGGGCATCTTGTTACAACTGTAAGCAAAGATGAAGTCTTCGTAATCCCAGAGTACCACAGGGCTGCTGTCTTACGAGAGAGGGCTGAATGGTGGTGCATTTAGTCTGAGGGTTACCATACCTCAGGCAAGGAATTATGTTGAAAAGGCAGCAACTTAAGGCTGAACTCAGCTGACACGGGAATTGAATCCATGCTGTTGGCATTACTCTGCATCAACCATTTGTACAGAGTATTGAAGTGACCATGCTGGAGTACTTCGTACAATTTTGATCTCCTTACTTAAGGAAGGATATATTTAATTTGGAAGCAATTCAAGAACGGTTCACTTGGCTGATTCTTAAACTCAAGGGCTTCATTCTGATGGAAGGTTGAATCAATGTTCATTGAAATTTAGAGAAACATGTGATTTTATATAAAAATAAAGTATTCTGAGGCAGCCTCTGTGACAGTACTGAGAAGGTGTTTCCTCTCACGGGAGAAGCTAGAGCTAGGGCTCAGTTTCAAAATAACAGGTTTTCCAGTTAAGACAAGATGAGAAAAATGTATTCCCTCATATAGTCCATCATATATTTGGTATTCTCTTTCACAGACAGCAGTAGAGGCTGGGACATGGAACGTACTCAAGGTTGAGGTACACAGAACTTTTTCATTGATAGGAGAGCAAAGGAATGGGGAGTTAAGGCTACAACCATATCACCCAGGTTTTTACTGAATGGCGCAACATGTTCATTGGCTGATGGCTATGGCTGCTCCTATTTCTTGTGACTTTAGAACAAGGTTATTTTGGGAGAGTGGGAGGAGGTGAGAGGGACAATGATGCACTCTGTCAGATTACTGCCCATGGATTGAAAACAAACATTTACATCTTAGTGTTTAAATTTAAAGATAAACAATAGGCATTGGGGAGAGGTATTGAAATCAGCTGACACCCAAGGAACTTTACCCCAGTAAGTGCCAGCTTCTTCAAGAAAGAAAACATCTTTCAGGAAGATACTGAACTTGAAACTAAAAGCATAACTGTAGCAAAGCTGCAACTTAATATGACTCTTAAACCTATAAAATTAATGCTAACCTTCCACATTCTCATCAGGCATCAGACATGTCTTGTTGTCAGAGGTTTCTCTGGGGAATTGTTTGCAGTCTGTGTCCTCTGGCCATTGCAGTCCAACCATGCTCAGTACAGTCTCACAGTGTTTTTTGGAGTCTTCACATAGGGATCTGAATAAAAGAATAAAAATATTAAACAACAATTAAAATATGATAAAATGGGAGGATAATTAATTGCATATACAAGAAACATCCCAATAAAAATAATAAATACTAAATGGGGTCATGCATTTTTCCCGTAATTAGTTGGACATATTGTCTCAATTAAAGCTTGACCAAGATAACATTTTGATGGAAAATTATTTCATTAATCAACTCCTTTACTTCATATTCCTTAGCACCATTGCTTCCCAATTCAGTATCTACATGGAATGCTGTAATTGATGGTGAAAATAATCAAAGGGATGTAGAAATGTATTATTATGGAATCTTATGGTATCAAGCAGATTAACTTTGCTGATGCAATAAGTGACAAATGCACCAATTCTGTTACAGATTGTTTTATTCACTCAAGGATTTTGCATAAAACATGAATATACCAGACTTGGATTACATTTATGATAAAACTAAACATGATGCATTAATACTGCAACCTACTCCATTGGATTATTACAGAAATGTCTGTAACAAAACAAAATACTACTCTTCACATACTTTCCAATAATATCTGTTGAAAACAGAAGGCATTCTGCATTACCTGCAAGGTGGGACCCGTTGATTAGTCTCATAGTCACACTTTGGTACAAGAATGCTGCACGCAAAAAACATGAGGTACTTGTAACAATTGGTTTGAACAAGGTTTGGAAAGAGTGAAAATTCCCAGCTAATTGATGCCTCTTTCTGGTCCCGGTGACTCAGGTAGTTAGGGTAGATCGTGGAATTGTATGGCTGATTCATACAGAGCTCAAGAGTAATAGGCTCACATTTACCTGCATAAAGGAAGAACATTTAAATGGATTTTCTTGCAAGATATCCAAGTTTTAAATAGTTGATTTTTGACAAAATGGCAGGAGGTTAAATATTAGACAAACTCTCTGCTGATAATGAGAATTAAGCCATACCGTCTTTTAAATTGATACCATGTCTGGAGTGTCTTATTACATCATGTGATGTAGTAACGTGACGTATTGGCTTTGCAAACACTAATTATATTTGCGGTCAAGAGAGGGTAAACTTTAGTTGCGTGGTGTGTCATGGTAGAATACACATCTTTCAGAATAATTTGATCAAATAAAAACAACAAGTCTAACTTACTGCAGTTTATTTTACTGTTATGAGCCACACAACTAGAGCCATTGCAGGTCTCAGTACAGGAATTTTCGGCACATGATAAATCCCCTTCCTTGCAAGTGCTCTGATCTGCTGGAGCAAACACAAAACATGTAATTGCTGTTTTTAATTCTGCTCTTTCTCAAAAGTAAATTCTCGTGTACCCTTTTGTCAGGATTGTCAGGATGTGAAATTGGGGCAGCTCGTCTACAGTGTATGATGCTGTTTGGTCAACAAGTCACATGTCAATATTCATTGGCACAGGAGAGGATCTTCATTTTTCCTGCGGCTTTTAAGGCTCAGGCAGTTTAAGGTTAATTGTAGGATAGCCTAAAATGCTATTAACAAATGGAATATTTCGATAAAACATCAGTCAGGAGCCTAACCTGGGAACACATGAAACTGACATTTGGTACAAAAAATACCAAAATGCTCTCTCTCCAGCACTGGCAATCAATATTAATACACAAAAAGAAAATCAAAATAAGTTCTAACTTTTTAAACACCTCCTCATCTGTAGGAGATAAAGGGCAGAATTTAATGAGGCTGGTTGGGAATGGGTGTCTCTACCGGTGAAAACTGTTGTTAATACACGGGTCATCAGATGGGTTTGTGGGACCCTTCAGAAAAGATAAATATTGGCTAGATAGGAGTTGCAGCAAGGAGGTTGTCAGCTTATAACCATCTTCCCTCCCTAATCAGGCCCTCAGTCTCTTGAACAGGTACTAAGTGTCTTTCAATATTAAACACATCCCACAATTCGGCAGGAACAGAAACAAAAACAAAGTTGCTGGAAAAGCTCAGCAGTTCTGGCAGCATCTGTGAAGGAGAAAACAGAGTTAATGTTTTGGATCTGGTGACCCTTCCTCAGAACTGGCAGGAACAGAGTTTGTTTGTTGCTCTCCCCAGATAGCGAGTACCCCATCCACCACTAACTGAGTTTCAGAGGCAGCAGGATGACGTCCTTAAGTGGGGTGTGGAGATTCCTGGCAAGGCCAACAGTTGTTGCTCAACCTTAACTTTGCTTGAACTGAGTGACTCATTAAGCCATTTGAGGGAATAGTTAGGGGTTCACTATATCAACCTTAAGACATAGAGCAGAGGTAAACCATTTGGCCCATTGAGTGTGCTCCATCACTCAGTGTCCTAACCAATCCAGTCTCTCTTTGATGGCAGAAGAGAACTGATTTGTTAGGACCGTATACACTGGAGTTCAGAAGCATGAGGGGGGATCTCATTGAAACCTATAAAATTTGCTCAGGGCTAGACTGTTTGAATGCAGGACAGACGTTCCCGATGACTGAGGAGTCCAGAACCTGGGGTTGCTATCTACAGATATGAAGTAAGCCATTTAGAACTGAGAAGAGGAGAAAACCAGAGAAGGGTGAGTCTATGGAATTTTCTGCCATAGAAAGTGGTTGAGGCCAAAATGTTGAATGTTTTCAAGAAGGAGTTAGATATAGTTCTTGTGGCTAAAGGGATCAAAGGGTATGGGGTGAAAGTGGGAACAGGGTACTGAGACAGATGACCAGTCATGATTATAATGAATGGTGGAGTCACAAAGGGCCAAATGATCAACTCCTAATTTCTACGATTCTAAGTTTTTTTTATGAGATCGCAGCTGATCTTATAATCCTCAACTCCATTTTCTTGCATTTTTTCCCACAAGGACCTTTGATTCCCTTAATGATTAGAAATCTTTCTATCATAGTCATGAATGTGTTCAGCCACCCAGTCTCTGCAGCCCTTTGCAGTAAAGATTTCTACAGAGTTACTACCAGAGTGAAAAGAAATCCTCTCATCTGTCTTAGATGGGCCACTCTATACTCTGAGATTATGCCCACAAAGGGAAACAGCCTATCCACATCTTCCTGTCAAGCACCCGAAAAATCTCATATGTCTCAACAAAGTTTCCGCTCATTCTTCCAAACTCCAATTAGTATCATCCCAAACTACGCAAACTCTCCTCATTAAGAAAATCTCTCCATACCTGGGATTGACCTTGGGAACCTTCTCTGGATGGATTCTAATGCTAGTATACGTTCCTTAGATAAAGGGACCAAAACTGATCACAGTATTCCCACTGTACTGTGACTAATGCCTTGTATAGTTTTAGCAAGACTTCCCATTTTTTAAAAAATTCCCTTTGAAGTGAAGGCTAAAATTTTATTTGTTGTCTCTATTACCATTGAACTCGGAAGCTAGCTTTTTGTAACTTATGCACTAGGATTTCCAAATTCCTCTGAGCTATAACTGTCTGCAGTCTTTCTCCATTTAAATAGTATTCAGCTTTTATATTCTTCCTATCGATGTGCATAACCTCACACTTTTTCACATTTCACTCAATCTGCCAAGCTTTTGCCCACTCACTTAATCTGTCTATATCCCTCTGTAGTCTCCTTACCATTGGCCTGCCCATTGATTTTTGTGTCATCTGCAAACTTAGCTAAAGTACATTCTTTCCTTCATCCAAGTCGTTGGTATATTACAAACAGAAACAGAGATTGCTGGAGAAATTTGTTTCAGATCTGCAGCAGTTTTAGATCTGCAGCATCCGCAGTTCTTTGTTTTATATTAATATATCGCTGTGGGTCTTTAGCTATGACAAGCATCCATTCCAAAAGGACACTGGTGAACCACTTGACAGTCAATAACAATCGTCATGACCACCATCACTGATAACTAACTTTGAATTCTAGATATCAATAGAACTCAGATTCCACTAGCTGTTCAGTTGGGATAGGAATCCAAGTTCTCAGAGCATTAGCTTGGACCTCTTAATTACCAGCCAATTCCCACTGGGTGGGAAGAAAGCCCAGAAGCCTTCTTGGCCCAGACTTTATTTGGAGCAGTGGGAGGGGGCAGGTGGGGAACAGCAGATTGTCACCCCCCACTTCTGCCTCAAAATTTACCTCAGGGAGGATTGGCAGCAGTAGTTTTTGCCCAATACTTCAAATAGGGCAGTATACTGAAATTATATAATAAGGCTTCCATAATTGAAAGCAACTAGAAAATATTATTTTAAATGTATTAGAAATATCATTATGGTAAGGTCTTTTTGATCATTTAGAAATGATTCTAGCTAGCAACATTGACTATTAGTTACTCCAAGAGGTTTAATCAGATACAACTATACGAAGAGACTTTAAATCAATTTACATTAATCTAATTAAATTAATTTACATTTAAATAAACAATTAAAATTACTGTTCCCACAAATATTAAAATCTCTTCTGCACATTTTATTCATCAGTTTTATTTAGCTTTGAAACTATTTACATTTAATTGTGGAAATACCTAACTTGATGACAAGAATTGATTGCCATTTGATTAGATTCATAGTTTTCAGGTTTCATAATTTTTGTACTGAATTAGGAAGAAATACAAACCATGGGTTTTGGAACAGTTCAGCTCATCGCTCCAGTCTTCACAGTCATTTTCACCATCACAGTGGAAAATGCTTGGAATACATCGACCATTACTGCACTCCATCAGACCCTGGCTCTTGCAAGCTGGAAAACAATTTTAATATTTGGAATTTCTAAAATAAATAAGTTAAAATGAAATTATTTTGGCTACTTTTAAAGATCCTTTGCTCTAATGTAAAATCCTGCAAAATGTACAGCCTCACAGCATTGAACAAGTATTCGCTGTGAAGTTGATATAGTGCTTAAGTGTGAAGATTTAAGAAACACCAACTTTACCAACTTTACTAAACAACAGTATTGGACCAAAATGAATGACAGGACTATCAGGAATTATCAAAGCTATTGATCTAGGCATAGTTGAAATACGTAGCTTGTTTGGTTAGATCATTTCAAAGGTAATTCAGGCCTTTTTTTAAAGGCAATTAAAGATCTCCAGAATAGAGAAGAACAAAGAAGTGGAAATGCTACTGAAATTAATTTGTACAACAAGGTATTGATATACCAAGTCTGGATGACACAACCCCAAACACGATGAAGAAAGTGAAACAGAGATAACAAAAAGCTGGACATATCTCCTTAAATATATAAATTACGCTGCTGGATTGGGAATACTTAATATAACATTCTTTTTCAAGGGTAAACTGGGTAATTATAGGGCATTTTGTTCCTCTAATTTGTCTGGAAATTCTTGGAATTCAGAATGACATATAATTAGTGAGCATTTAAAACACATGGATTAATCAATGGCAATCAGTATAGATTTGTGAATAGGAAATTATGTTTAACAAATTTATTGGAGATTTTTGAAAAGAGTGACTATTATTGAGATAAAGGGAATGCATTAGTAGGTGTATCATATAAATTTTCAACAGGCTTTCTGTAATAAGTTGAGCAAAAGGCATCTCAGAAAAAAACCCAAGTATATGATGTGAGATGCAGTCCAGTGGCTGAATAGAATGTTGATTGATGAATAGGAAGCAAAGTGTTAGTGGACATACCTTGGATTCAGAAAAGTTTGAAATGAAGTACCTAAAGGCCTGTGCTGAATATTGCTTTGTCATGGTATGTAGAGATGACTTGGACATAGTGAATATAATATTGGAATTTACTGCCAACACAAATTAGGAAGTTTAGTAAAGAATGAGGAGGACTGTGAAATACTTCAGAAAATAGACAGATTAGCAGATCAAGTACGCAGGTGACAGGGGTAACTTAATATGGATGAGTCATAGAGTCATTAAGACACAGAAGGAAATTACTTGTTTATTGATTCCATCCTCCCGCCCTCTGTAAAATAATCAGATTCGCCCCACTTCCTTGCAGATATTCTGCAGGTTTATTTTGCTCATGTACCCATCCAATTTTCCTTTGGAATCATGCATCTTCTCATCTTCCATCACATTCATAGGAAGCTAGTTCCAGCCATTACCACTGAGCTCTTCCTGGCTCAGCCTCTCCTTGCCTTGCCTTGCACCTCTTGCCAAAAGTCTGTTCACTTGCCATTGTCCCACCAGCTAATTGGAACACTGTTCTTAGTCTACCTGTAATAATCATGCAATTGATATCAAATCCCCCCCTCAATCTCCTCTGTTCCAAGGAGAACATTGCCAGCTTCTCCAATAAAAATTGAAAGTGCTACAAGTCATTAGCAAGTCCGGCAGCATTAGTGGTGAGAGGAATAGAGATAAAGTCTGGAGTTGAATATGATTCCTCTTCAGTAAAGGAAAGTAGAAATTTGATAAGTTTAGAAAAATTTAAATTCTACTGTGGGATGCAGAACAAGCTGATAGAATAAAATTCCTCTCCATTACTGGGTCGGATATCAATGTTGCATCAAAATGATGCAAGCATTAACCTCGAGTAGGGAGGTATGGTTAATCCCAATATGTTGGACAATTTTGGCAGGCGAAAGCTTTTCTTTACTACACAGCAGTGTTGTGATCCTCCAGAAATTTGAGGGTTTAAATGTGAAGAGCAGACTTGGCTTAGTTTTTGCATAATCCATTGTTTACTATCACTTATTCATTTGGTCTGCACATAAGGAATAGCTGGAATGCAGAATCATTCACAGCAGGCATCAATGCTTTGAGGTGGGATGGTGAGAAAAGTGAGGCCAAAGTGGAACATTGACTTCTCTGGAAGCAAAAGCATTATCAGGTTAAAGAAAAACTAATCATATTACTTGCTCACTTTTAATTTAGATAATAATACAAATTCATCTTTGGTTTATAACATATTATTTAGAATTGACAGCCTTACACTTACACTTTCCGGCATGAAGGAGGTAATTATTTAGTACTACGCTCAGTCAATGCAGCTTGCTTTTCATTGCTTTTGTGCACATGCTCATAGAACTTAATTTGGATTAATATTTTGATGCTTAACTATAAGCTCACAAAGTAAGTCTAAATATTGCTTGCATAATGTTAGTTATAAAACTTTGTTCCTTAATTACAATTCTCAAGGGAAATAGCTCAAGTGTACACACTATTCCTTATGTACCACAAGGGAACAAAAGAGTTGCACATATCTTTCTCAATCTATTCCCAAATTCTTGGCGGTACTGATAAGCCATAAACATTGATGGTGAATTGATGACTTACAGCAATTAACCTCATCAGACTTGTCTCTGCAGTCATGGTCCCCATCACAGACCCAGGACTTCAGGACACAACGGCCACTCCCACATCTGAAATGGAGCTCGGGATTGCATTCTGTAAAAAAAAACATGGCTCAAGAGAGTTGAGAAATTATAACATAGGACCTTGAAAACTGACATGGGGCAAAAGCAGAGCTGTAGTCATTTTCCAACCAAGACTACTTAATGAAAATTACTTTGTTTGGAATCAAATATTTCCAGAGCCTTACCTACATAGCCAATTTAACAAATGACATGCCCTGCCTCCATTTCTTTTCCTGAAGTATTCATTCTTGTTACATTATTGCTGTATTGATACCAACAAAATTCCTATAGACCAATCATTCTTTACATGTAAACCAAGGTAATAAGTTTCAGCTGCCACTTCACTGCAAACAGCATCCATGTAACTTGCATCTTCCAAAAGTTGGCATCATATCATGTATTTCAAAGGTGTATTTCAAAGGTCCTCGATTTTTTATGTATACTTTTAGCAGATTCCACAAATGCCCCCAATGCTATTATGTTAGTGAGACTTCAACTTTTACTTGTTACGTTTTTAAGGAATCTGCCCCATATTTAATGAACTTAAATCACAGCATATATCAACACTCACATACGGAAGGACTGAAATGGTGATTTGACCTGTTGACCTGTTGTATCTGTGCAACTGTTTCACCTGCAATGCTCTATCCCAGTCCCATTTTCCCATATTCTTTTCCATACTTCATTTTCTATGATATTATAGCTTCTCAGAATAAGGAATTGCCCATTTAAGACAGAGATAGAGAGCAATTTCATCCCTCAGAGAATCCTTAAGATTCTCTACCCAGGAGAGCAGTAGAGGCTGAGTCATTGGATATTACAAGGCTGAGTTAGACACATGTTTGAAATATAGGGGTATCAAGAGTTTGGGGAACAAAAAGGGAAATGGAGTTGATGCCAAGAATAGATCAGTCATCTTTAGCTGCTTTATCAATTACATTTTCTCTATCATATGGTCAGAAGTGGGAACGTTCCCTGACGATTTCACCAGTTATAACTCTTCAAATACTGAAGCAGCCCACGTCCATATGCAGCAAAAGGTAAAGTTCAGTCTTGGGCTCAAAAGTAGCAAGTAACATTCATGTTACACAAGTGCCATGCAAATGATCATTTCCAACAACAAAGATTCTAATGATCTCCCCTAGATATTTACAGTACTAACATCACTGAAGCTGCACCGTCAACATCCTGTGGATGACCAATGAACAGAAACTTAACTGGTCCAGCCACTTGCTGTGGGTACAAGACCAAATCAGAGACTGGGAATTCTGTGGTGAGGAACTCACCTCCTGTCTCTCCAATGCCTGCCCCTCACCTACAAGACATATGTCAGGAGGGTGATGAAAAATTCTCCATATGTCTGGATGACTGTAGTTGCAAAAACACTCAAGAAGCTTGATACTATCCAGGGCAACACAGCTCACTTGATTAACACACGATCCACCAACCTAACCATTCACTCTCTTCACACAGCAGTGTGTGCCACCTGAAATAGACACTGTAAGAACCCCCAAGCTCCTTTCAGCAGCAACTTGTACACCCTTGATTATCACCTCAAAGGACAACAGCAGCTGATGGATAGGAACATTGTTATGATCCAGCAAATGATGTCCCAGACTGAAATCTGTCTTGATAGAACATATTTTGGTTTTTTTTGGTTTTAATGAGATGATCGCTCATTGAAACACAAACATGCAATGCCACTGATTTGGAGTTTAACAATAAAATAGAAAGTTATTACACAAAAGAAATGAAGATAAATAGAATAAATCAAACTGGACACAAAACAGAAATTTAAAGATTTTGAAACAAAATAAAATATCTCAGTGATCCCATCAACATTCCTATGCACTACCAGTGAGAATTTCTTTCTCTTTCACAACTAATTAATTAATTTAACTTTGGATTCAAGTCCCTGTCTTGAGAACCTAATAGCTTCTTCCGGAAGCCTTCAACAACTGAGCTTAGATATTCTCAGCTTCAAGTAACCCCTTCAGGGTTTTAGCCAATACTTCTGGTCTAGATTTTTAAAGTAAACTCATTCCACTGACATAACTTCTTTCTAAGAGTCTTATAAATACCTCCATTTCTTGGCAGCAGCTGTTTTGTGCATGTAGCTTCAACCAAGACTTCTGCAAACATCCTCAAACTGAAGCTATAATGTTCTTTTCTCCCAAGCTATGGATTTACACCAAAGCCCCCAAAAGATCCCAAAATCTTGTACCTGACAGCTTAAAGCACTACACAGTCTATTTTGTTGCTTGTAAACTCTCCCAATGTAAACAAATTCCCACTAGCCTTCACAAGACACCCCTCTCAGACATTTTTTTTGAAAAAGAAATCATTATGGCTACAGAAACACTTGCACGTTAATCTTTAAAGCCCTTCAGACTCACAGAAAACCCATGTGACACCAATTCAACCTTCAAAACTCCAAAAACAAATTATGTTAGATATAGATACATAACCTCACATATCATCTCATGTAAGTTCCATAGTAAGACAAACAATTTTCTGACTTTGAACTATATTGTTCTTCCCTCACTGCTGAATGATTGAAAACCTAGAACTCCCTTCCAAAGTGCACTGTGGGTATCCCTAGACCACATGGACTGCAGTAGTTCAAAAATGTAGCAAACATTCCACGATCCTTTTAAAATCCTTTTAAAAGATATTATAGATTCTTTCCCAAAGCCATTTTTGTGAAGTATTCTTTATTTTAGTAATCCCAGCACAAGAAATTATTTCTCCTTTTCATTCTTCAAAGTGGTACATTTATACTCCCTGTTAATGATTTTTTGGACATGAACTCAATAGCACAAAAAGGAGAGAACTCTGTCATATCAGAAAATAAATCTGAGAACTTGTAGGTAAACCTTTAGCTGACCAATCTTTGTGTTTTTTTTTCTGGACCTTTTCCCTTAGATTGAAAATAAATTTAGGTATGAATAGCATTCTACCACATCAGAACAAGTGATTCAGAATATCTGAATGATTTTGATGATTTTTAAATGTTGATGTTCCTTATTTTTAGGGCAGAATAGTAATTTATTTTATTCCCTGCATTGAGAAAGGAGCAAAGATCTTCTAGCATTTTTGATTCTTCCTGGATTCAGTGCTATAGAATTTTTAAGACTCTAGCTGAATTCCAATGTAATGGCTACAACAGATTAACGATGAAGGTTTAGAAATTTGTCATGATGTGAAGGTGCCGGTGTTGGGCAGGGGTGGTCAAGATCAGAAATCACATGACTCCAGGTTATTGTCCGACCGGTTTATTTGAAAACACAAGCTTTCAGTCACCCTCCTTCTTCAGGTGTTAGTGAGAGAGGTAGTATCAGACACAGAATTTATAAGTAAAAGATCAAAGGTTTACACCACTGCTGAGGATGTACTAAACAAATCTAAGATGCTGGTAAATCTTTAATTGGTTAGAAGGTTTTAATTGATTAATATGTATTTGTAAATCCCCAAATTCCTTTGAAGTCACTGTCCTGAGAGAACTAAAGGTTTTATCAGTGTAAAGAGGAGGTGACATTTTTGGTCAGACAAGATCTGTTAAGTGTGAGGCCTTGTTTAGAATCTGTTTATGTTTTGCTTGGAAGTCAGATTGGTTTAATTTTTAAAGTAGTGATTTATAAAAGGCCACATTGACTGATTGCTGAGAAACTGTGAGCTTTTTGAATAAAATAGAGTGTATCTGCAAATACAAATTCACCTCATATATTCACATACGTGTGTCCACGTGTATGTACGTGAGGGAGAGTGAGAGTGTGTCCATGTGCGTGTGTGTGTGTGGGGTGGTGATGGTGGTAGGAAGAGAGAGAAAGTGTGTGCGCGCGCGTGTGTGAGAGAGAGAGAAAGTTTGTGTGTGTGTGAGGGAGAGAGAGAACGTGTGTGTCTGTGTGTGTGTCTGTGTGTGTGTGCGTGGGTGTGTGTGCGTGTGCACGTGTGTGAGTGCATGTGTGTGTGACAGAGGATCCATATGTGTGTGTGTGTGCATGTGTGATTGTGAGTGAGACTGTGTGTGTGTGCCCGTGTGCGCGTGTGTGCGTGAGAGAGAGTGTGTTTGTGTAAGTGAGTGTGTGAGTGTGTGTATGTGTGAGAGTGTATAGTGTGGTGGGGTCACCTGTAATGTGACATGAACCCAAGATCCTGGTTGAGGCCGTCCTCATGGGCACCAAACTTGGCCATCAGCCTCTGCTCAGCAACTCTGTGTTGTTGTATATCCCAAAGTTTCTCTTGGAGGATGTTTACCCAAAGATCCAAGGCCGAATGCCCTTGACCGCTGAAGTGTTCCCCCACTGGGAGGGGACATCCCTATCTGGCGATTGTTGGGCAGTGTTATCCGTTATCGTAGCGTCTGCATGATCTCGCCAATATGCCATGCCTTGGGGTATCCTTGCCTGCAGCGTTTGAGATAGACAACGTTGGCCGAGTCACAAGAGTACCTGCTGTGCACGTGGTGGGTGGTGTTCCCACGTGTGATGGTAGTGTCCATGTCAATGATCTGACATGTCTTGCAGAGGTTGCCATGACAGGGTTGTGTGGTCCTGCGGTCAATGGTGTCCTGAAGGCTGGGTAGTTTTTCAGACATTACATAACCTCCTAAGATTCTAATATGGTGGTCAAAGAGTGCACCCTCATTGAGAGCCATAAATGTGCTACCTTCAAAATTGATGTACATTGGTGTCTAAAACCGATGTCTAAAACAAGACCCATAATTTGCATATATAAAAAGGAAATAACTTCTATTTGAGATCTTCACTGCAAAGATGATTCCTGGAGGAAAGTGCTGCATTCAAGGTGGGTTTTATAGAAGGGCTTGGCTGGATGGTCTGTTTCTGTAAGTTATTATCTATGTGACTATGTAGTTTAGCTGCAAACTACAATGACCATTATTAGCTACCTGCTGCAATCTGCAGCATATGTAAGAGTGCAAACAATCAAATTTAATTACAGCAGGATTTTGCTTCAAAATGTAAATGTAGGTTTCAGGTTCTACTTACCACAGCTTAGTTCATCACTCAGATCCCCACAGTCATCGTAACCATCACAAGTGTTATTATGGTGGATACATTTTCCAGTGCCACACTGGAACTGCCCTTGGCTACAGGCTGAAACAAGCAGGGATAAAATGGAAAACATAATTGAAACAATGGGTTAGAAATTTGTGATGTTACATCTGGTTTATAGTCATAAAGTGGCCAGAAGAGTCCGACATGGCAGGTGACATAGATGTACAAATTCTGAACTAGAAGCAGCCACCTGTCCAGGACTATTCCAGTATGTGCCAACATGAAAGGTGCATTTTAAGTCTGCACATTTTGATCTTTCCAAACATTGAAAATTGCACATCATTATATGTCGCAACCAGCTAGGCGATGTAGCTGAGCATGCCTACAATAACAACTTAGATTGATAAAGTGCTTTTAGTTAAACATTTTACGTGCTGCAGATTGTTAATATAGCAAGTAATTGATTGGGGTTAATTGAGGAATTAATTGACTGGGTAGATATAAAGGAGAACAGGGGGGACTGACTGAAGAGTAGCAGGAGTTGTAAGACTGCACAATTAATGAATTCAATCTACAAAGAAAGATGTCCTGGTTTCGATTTCATTAGCTGGCTTGTATCTGAGAACACATTGGTAACAGAAAGTGGTTGCCTAAATGTGAAATTTGGAAATCAAGAGTTATTTTCAAACAGGAGATTGTAATTTTAGTTCTGAGGAAGGGTCACCATACCCGAAACATTAACTCTGATTTTTTTCTCCATAGATGCTGCCAGACCTGCTGAGCTTTTCCAGAAACTTCTGTTTTTGTTTGTGATTGTACTTTGAGTTACTTTTGAGAAGAATGGCAGAACCAACTGTAAAGTATCAGGATACGATTTCCCACTGATGTTCTTTGAAGTTGAAGTTGGAAAACGAGGTAGATACAGGGACACTGGTTACAAACTTTCCAAATAAAAACAAGGCACAGCCTTGCTACTGCTGCTTCCTACAGAAGCAGGATCATGTGTAAATTATTCCCAGAACTAAAGGCTCAAGAATTAGACACTGAGGAAGGGTTGGATAATTTTTTAACAATTATGGCTAAAATTTAAAAGAAAGATGGCTTCTTGAGCACTCAAGTCATGGATGCACTTTGATAAATTTAGAAAAATCAGATGGTTATTCCATAGAATAAAAGATAATTCTGCTCCTATATCTTATGGTCTTACGATATTCCAAATTGAAAAGACTCAATTTGTAGATTTCTAACTCAGTTCTTGCCTAACAGTTTAATTTTCATGGATTCAATTGTAGTGTGAATGCAAGACTGTCCAGATATAGGTCAAACTCATTAATACAAAACAAAACTCATGAATAAAAGGAGTGAAAGTAGAGATACCCCAGACAATTATAACAGATGAGATGAATTTGGGAGCTATAATAGCAGCTTAAATACTAAGGCTGTCGAACACTGGTCCATAGATGTTTTTGATGTGATGACTTGTTGGTTTAGCCTGGAGGGTCACCACACCTCAAGTGAGGGGAGAGGTTGAGAAGAAAAGCCCTTTATGGTAACCTCAGCTGGTGTGGGAATGGAACACAGGCTGTCTTTTACACTGAACAAAGATATGGAGATTAAGGAACTTGGGGAAATAAATACTGACGTCTTGAAAACAGTCCACATTACAGAAGAGGAAGTGCTGGAGGTCTTAAAAAAGACATAAAGGTGGATAAACCTCTGGGACCAGATCATGTGTATCTCAGGCTGTTGTGGCAAGTCAGGAAAGAAATCACAGGGCTCCTAGCCGAAATATTTGTATCATCTACAGCCACGGGTGAGGTCCTGGAGAACTGGAGTGTGGCTAATATATAGAACATAGAAAAGGTACAGCACAGTACAGGCCCTTTGGCCCACAATGTTGTGCCAACCTATTATCCTACTCTAAGATCAACTAACCTGCATACCCTAATGTTGTGCCTTTATTTAAGAAAGGCTGTAAGAGGAAGCCTGGGAACTATAGACCAGTGAGATTGACATCAGTAGTGGGTAATTTGTTGGAGGGGATTCTGAGAGATAGGATTTACATGCTATTGGAGAGACAAGGACAGATTAGGGCTATTCAGCATGGCTTTGTGGGAAATCTCATCTCACTAACTTGACTGAGTTCTTTGAGGATGTACCCGAAAAGATTGATGAGCGTGGAGTTTTTGATCTTGTCAACATGGACTTCAGTAAAACCTTTGACAAGGTTCTACATGATAGACTGATTATTAAAGTTAAACCACGTGGGATTCAGGGAGACCTTGCCAATTGGATACAAAACTGGTTTGATGGTAGGAGATGGAGGGTTGTGGTGGAGGGTTGCTTTTCAGACTGGAGACCTATGACCAGTGCTGTTCTGAAGGCATCGGTGCTGGATCCATTGATGTTTGTCATTTATATAAATGATTTGGATGAGAATTTAGGAGACATGGTTAGTAAGTTTGCAGATGACACCAAAACTGGTGGTGTAGTTGGCAGTGAAGAAGGTTATCTAAGATTACAAAGGGATCTTGATCAGTTGGGCCAATGGGCTGAGGTGAGAAAGAGTAATAATTGTTGGCCATTGACCTGTGAAGTGAAGAAAATCAAAAGGGTGTTTAAAAATGTACATTATCTGCTGAAACATTGGTGCTAGTAAAGATTCTAAAGCATATCCTATAGAAGGGGCAATGTTATGAGGATAACCCATTTCCTTCAGAAAATGTATATTTGGCAAAGGGTGTCACTGAGAAAAGGTAAGCATACATGTCACTAGCATAAAGGAAATTTTAGAAAGAAGAAACTTCCAAAATATAGAGTGTTGACCCAAGTCACCAGTTGTCAAACTGTTATGCATAAACAGGTGCTTGCACCAAGACATTAGTGGAGAACCTCAAAAAGGGGTGTCTGGTTGTAATGAGGAGTTAGAACAACATGAAAGAATCAAGTTTGTTTGGGTCACTTTGTGATGAAAAATGTTAGAAGTTTCTTTGTTTTAAGAATGAAGGAGGAAAAGGGAAGGTTAACTTAATTGAGTTGAATGTGAAAAAGATGTTTCTGAACAGTTGCATAATAAGACAAGATATAAAATATGCAAAAAACATTGTGTTTACTTTTCATTTGTTTTGTGCATACGTTGTTTGTATGCCTTCAGAAGTTTTATTTAAGAAGGCAATCTGTTAATAAAAGCAAGTAGTTAAGCAAGTGCCTGGGGTTAAAGACAGAATAGGTCAGACCGATGTGGCAGGAGCCACACATCACAATCTGAGAAATCTTGTGGTGCAGTGGTAATGTTCCTATCTATGAACTAGGAGAACAAGTTCAAGTCCCACCTGCTCCAGAGGTGTAACAATATCTGAATAGGTTCATTTTCACACAGGAAAATGTTTTGATTTTTGTTGCATAAACTTGCTTAGATCCAAGCTAACACGGCTAAGCTGTGCTGGTGCATGGGTATGCAGTTACCTGGAAAGTACTACACAGTCCTAGTCTGATGATGGATATGTGCTGCACATTGAAAATCTGGCCATACCCAAATCAAATGGAACATTTGTCATGATCGCAGCTAATCGTACTACTGGATAAGTCAGATCCCAGTATGAAACCTGGCTTAACAGATCCGTGATAACAAGGTGTGGAGCTGGATGAACACAGCAGGCCAAGCAGCATCATACGAGCAGGAAAGCTTGACGTTTCGGGCCTAGACCCTTCATGAGAAATGTGGGAGGGGAAGAGGGTTCTGAAATAAATAGGGAGAGAGGGGGAGGCGGACAGAAGATGGATAGAGGAGAGGATAGGTGGAGAGGAGACAGACAAGTCGAAGAGGCGGGGATGGAGCCAGTAAAGGTGAGTGTGGGTGGGGAGGTAGGGAGGAGATAGGTCAGTCCAGGGAGGACGGACAGGTCAAGGGGGGGGCGGGATGAGGTTAGTAGATAGGAGGTGGGGGTGCGGCTTGAGGTGGGAGGAGGGGATAGGTGTGGGGAGGAACAGGTGAGGGAGGTGGGGATGAAATGGTTCGCGACTGGGAGGTGCAGTTGTTTGTTGCGAACTGGGCGCAGGTGTTCTGCAAAGCGATCCCCAAGCCTCTGCTTGGTTTCCCCGATGTAGAGGAGGCCACAACGGCTACAGCGGATGCAGTATACCACATTGGCAGATGTGCAGGTGAACATCTGCTTGATGTAGAAAGTCTTCTTGGGGCCTGGGATTGGGGTGAGGGAGGAGGTGTTGGGGCAGGTGTAGCACTTCCTGCGGTTGCAGGGAAAAGTGCCGGGTGTGGTGGGGCTGGAGGGGAGTGCGGAGCAGACAAGGGAGTCACGGAGAGAGTGGTCCCTCTGGAAAGCAGACAAGGGTGGGGAGGGAAAAATGTCTTTGGTGGGATCGGATTGCAGATGGCGGAAGTGTCGGAGGATGATGCGTTGGATCCGGAGGTTGGTGGGGTGGTATGTGAGGACGAGGGGGATTCTTTTTTGGTTGTTATCGCGGGGACGGGGCGTGAGGGATGTGTTGCGGGAACTGCAGGGGACATGGTCGAGGGCATTCTCGACCACTGTAGGGGGGAAGTTGCGGTCCTTGAAGAATGAGGACATCTGAGATGTACGGGAGTGGAATGCCTCATCCTGGGAGCAGATGCGGCGGAGGCGAAGGAATTGGGAATAGGGGATGGCATTTTTGCAGGAAGGTGGGTGGGAGGAGGTGTATTCTAGGTAGCTGTGGGAGTCAGTGGGCTTGAAATGGATATCAGTTTCTAGGTGGTTACCCAAGATGGAGACAGAGAGGTCCAGGAAGGAGACAGAGGTGTTAGAGATGGTCCAGGTGAACTTCAGGTTGGGGTGGAAGCTGTTGGTGAAGTGGATGAACTGTTCGAGCTCCTCGTGGGAACACGAGGCGGCGCCGATACAGTCATCAATGTAATGGAGGAAGAGGTGGGGTTTAAGGCCAGTGTAGGTACGGAAGAGGGATTGTTCCACGTAACCTCCAAAGAGGCAGGCATAGCTTGGGCCCATGCGGCCACCCTCTTTGTCTGTAGGAAGTGGGAGGAATTGAAGGAGAAGTTGTTAAGGGTGAGGACGAGTTAGGCTAAGCGGATGAGGGTGTCAGTGGAGGGGGTTGGTCAAAGCTCGAACAGTTCATCCACTTCACCCGGCACTTTTCCCTGCAACCGCAGGAAGTGCTACACCTGCCCCAACACCTCCTCCCTCACCCCAATCCCAGGCCCCAAGAAGACTTTCTACATCAAGCAGATGTTCACCTGCACATCTGCCAATGTGGTATACTGCATCCGCTGTAGCCGTTGTGGCCTCCTCTACAGCGGGGAAACCAAGCGGAGGCTTGGCAACCGCTTTGCAGAACACCTGCGCTCAGTTCGCAACGAACAACTGCACCTCCCAGTCGCGAACCATTTCAGCTCCCCCTCCCATTCCTCAGACGACATGTCCATTCTGGGCCTCCTGCAATGCCACAATGATGCCACCCGAAGGCTGCAGGAACAGCAAGTCATATTCAGCCGGGGAACCCTGCAGCCCAATGGTATCAAGGTGGATTTCACAAGCTTCAAAATCTCCCCTCCCCCAACCACATCCCAAAACCAGCCCAGCTCGTCCCCACCTCCCTCACCTGTTCCTCCCCACACCTATCCCCTCCTCCCACCTCAAGCCGCACCCCCACCTCCTATCTACTAACCTCATCCCACCCCCCCTTGACCTGTCCGTCCTCCCTGGACTGACCTATCTCCTCCCTACCTTCCCACCTACACTCACCTTTACTGGCTCCATCCCCTCCTCTTTGACTCCTCTCCACCTATCCTCTCCTCTATCCATCTTCTGACCACCTCCCCCTCTCTTCCTATTTATTTCAGAACCCTCTTCCCCTCCCCCATTTCTGATGAAGGGTCTAGGCCCGAAACGTCAAGCTTTCCTGCTCCTATGATGCTGCTTGACCTGCTGTGTTCATCCAGCTCCACACCTTGTTATCTCGGATTCTCCAGCATCTGCAGTACCTATTATCTCCTTAACAGATCCTTTTTTCCTTAAGTTAACACAGTCATTAGTTGTTAAAATGTTTTAAAATTTCCCCACCCCCGGCCTCATCCCATGACCAGCCCGCCATCT
The DNA here is from genome assembly GCA_024137785.1 of Ginglymostoma cirratum. Classification (NCBI taxonomy): domain Eukaryota; kingdom Metazoa; phylum Chordata; class Chondrichthyes; order Orectolobiformes; family Ginglymostomatidae; genus Ginglymostoma; species Ginglymostoma cirratum. The sequence goes on from JAHRHZ010000049.1 coordinate 27,411,412, forward strand.
CATCCCCAACTCCTTGACCTGACATAACCTGACCATATTCTCTCCCACCTATGCACCCCTCCCACTTCACTAACCAATCCCCACCACAGCCTACATGGACTTACCTATCACCATCCCACCTACCTTCCCCAGCCCCACCCCTCCTCTTTCTATTTATTTCTGAGCTCCCTTCCCCCTCCCCATTTCTGAAGAAGGGTTCTAACCCAAAACATCAACATTCCTGCTCCTCTGATGCTGCCTGGCCTGCTGTGTTCCTCCAGCTTCACACTCTGTTGCAAATCTAATGTTAGCTTTGTTTCTCTCTCTCCACCGATTCTGCTAGAGCAGCTGAATTTCTCTGTTTTCTTTTTGCACACTTTGTTCCCTTACTTGTAGACCCTCAGTTGCTTGGCATTACATTTGGAATTCCTTTCTTAAACTGCTTCATTCCTCTCTCCACCTTTAACAAAATTCTATAAACTCTTATTTTAAACAATGCTCTTGGTGATCCCTCTAAATTGGTCACGATCACTTACCATCTATTCCTCATATTGACATTTTTTTTCCTCTTTCTGTAAAGGACTTTACACGTTTGATGTGAAAGAAATCCCAAATTAAATTTAGAGAAATTTTATGTGAAATGTTTTGCAAATCTGCAGGTACGTAATATACAGGTCTTGAGCCAGATGAACAAGAACTTCTTGTGTGGCAGTGGGCACAATTAGATTTTGTTTGATTATAACAAAACTATTGACAGCTTTGAGGTTTTTTTATGTCCATCAGTATGACCGGTATCATAAAATATTTCATGAATGTTACAGCATAGAGGTTTATTTTAATTCCTAGTACTAGGTACCATTAGAAACATATTGCTGCACTGATATGTACAACACAGTCAAGTATTAAGTACATAGCCAGTATAATAGCGAGTGGTTGAAATCTAGTCACCTCCTCAGTAATCGTCTAACTTCCTCAGGTAGCACCACAATGCCACCATTATTTTGTGCTGCAGTTTATCTTCATTCAAGGTAAGTGCAACATTCACTACATTAAATTGAACTAAATCCTAGGCTAATAAAAAAGCCTTTATTTTAACTCTTTCATTCATTAAACATAAAAATAGTAACATTTTCATGTTCACGCCACAGACAAGAGCCCAGATCACTGCTTTCAGACAGGACAGAAGAACAACCATGAGCTCCAGATTCCTCCTTCCTAACAAACATTGGGCAATTCAAACCATAGAGTGATTACAGAGCACAAGGAAGTCTTACAGCTCAGCAAGTTTGGCTCTCTATGAGAGGTTTTAACTAATTCCACAACTCTGATTTTCTTTCTCTTCAGGTACTAATCCATCTCCCTTGTGAAAGGCAACAATGCATCTGCCTCCAAGCCATGGCATTTCAGGTAAGATTTACAAGAATGGCTGCAGAAATGAGAAGCTTTAATTATATAGATAAATTAGAGAAGTTGGGACTCGTTTCCTTGGGAGATTTGACAGAAGGATTCAAAATCATAAGGTCTCTACACAGAGTAAATAAAGAAAAGCTGTCACTAATGAAAGGATTGAGAATAAGTGAGCATAAGTTTAAAATAACTGACAAAAGTAACAACAGAAACATGAGGAAATTTATTTTCACACAGTGAGTCGTTAAGATCTGCCTGAGAGTTTTGTGGAGATGGGTTCTATTGAGACATTCAAGAGTAGTTGGATTATCTGAAAACAGTAAAATATACAGGATCACAGGGAAAAGGTGGGGGATTGGTTTTAGATGAATTGCTAATTTGGACATCCAGACTTGACATGAAGGATTAAACGCCCTCCTTCTGTGCTGTATCAATTTTGAGATTAAAGAAAATGTTTTCCAATGTCACCTTTGATTCTTTTTCCAAACCCCTTAAATCAGTGTCTTCTGGCTTGGGACCCTTCAACCAATGGAAACAATTTCTCCCTAGGCTACTTTGTCTCAACCTTTCATGATTTTGAATACCTCAAGTCAAATCTCCTCACAACTTTAAGCACAGCTGCTGGGAACAGGCTTGTGGAAACCAGTGTCCAATTTTTTAAATCGTCAAAATATAAAACAGCTTTTGTCATTCTGAACAGAAAATGTCACATTTGCTTTTCTTGAAAGTTCCTTGTTTAAAGCAGTTTTCTTCAAAATGTTCAAAACAAAACTGGCATTAAACTGACAATATTGAGATACATGTGTTATCCAAAAGATAGTGTCCAGAATCAGACACACAACATATTTTAACCCATTATAATAAAAGCCACCCTTGGAGACGTATCTGGGTTTTTATATAAATTTGTTTAACTCCTTATAACACTTGACTCTTTAGAAATGTAATTATTGTCAGTAGAGAGAAATCAAGAGCATACCGCAGTCTGCCTCATCACTCCAGTCATCACAATCATTGTAACCATTACACAACAGCTTCCTTTGGATACAGAATCCACTGCCACACAAGAAGTTGTCCAGCTCTTTGCAAGATTCTGCAAGGAAAAGGGAAAAAAGGTACATTAAAAGCTATAGAATGTATGTGCATTGTTACATCTGATAGATTTCACAACTGTGCCATGGACAATATACGTAATGATGCCTTTTAAGGCAGGATAATTTGAGAGTTTCATGCATCTTCCACAACCATGATCAGTTCCATCCAGAAGGACAAAGGCAGCAGATACATGGGAACACCACCACCTTTAAGTTCCCCTCCAAACCACTCACCATGCTGAACTGAAAAATATCCCTGTTCTTTAAGTGTCATTGGGTCAAAATTCTGAAATTCCCTCCCAGCAGCATTACAGATCTATCTATACCAAATGGACTGCAGCACTTCAAGATGGCAGGTCACTGTAGTAACTGTAACGAGGTCAGCCAGGTGGAGCTTAGAATATGAGTTCCCTGATTGGGGCTGTTAACCTAGTCCAATCAGGGAGCCCTGGTTGACAGATAAGAGCAGGAGTATCAGACATCCTACTCACTCTGAGAGCTGGCTCTGAGGGAGCTGGATCAGTGTCAAGGACTCTCCACGTGTAAATAAGAGGTGACTTGGTAACGAGATACAGGCCTTGTGATGATGACAGAGAAACATGGTCCTGAAGAAAATCTCTCGCACGTGTTGTATTTGAGTTGGAATAACCATTTCTGGCATCATGTCGTTATTTGGGAAGCTTGACTCATTGGATCTTGCCATCAAAGACTGGGGCCCAATGTATAGAAAGCATGTGTTATTTTTTACTAGGGAAAGAAATTTTATTCAGGATCTGGGCCAGCAAGCCATTGTAGTCGCTGATGTATGCAGACTCAAGACAGCAAAAGAGTCCCACTAGACTAAGTTGTGTAAGACAGCTCATTGGCCAGTATCCCAGGACAGTGCATACTGAAAACTCCACCTACATCTGGTTTGGAACAGTTATGTTGCTTAGGAACATGAAGATCAGAACCAATCAAAATAAGTGTCCAGTTAAATGGTCATCTGGTTCTAATGGAGGTTGATAACGGTGTAGCCATTTCAGTGGTTGCGGAGCAAGTCTATAACTGAACTTATTCTGGACTCCAACACTTAAGTTTGCACAAAACCTCAGCTAGACAGAACCTAGACTGGGGAGCCTTTACAGATTAAGGGTACAACTTCGGTTCCCATCTCTTAAGAGAAGGAGCTGGTTTATTTACCAGTAATTGTATGATAAGGGCTCAGGCCCAAGCTTGATGGGGCGAAATTGGTTGTGAAAGATTCACCTAGATTGGCTCAACATTTTTCGATTAGAAAAGGGCTGCCTGAGTGAAATCCTAAATAAATAGCTGGAGGTTTTTCAGGAAGGTCTCGGGACTATCAAAGGAGCCATGGCCACCTTTCATGTTGACTGGGAAACAATTCCACAATTCTGTATGGCCTGCCCTGTACCATTTGCCTTTTGGGGAAAAATAGAGGCAGAAATCAGGAGGCTGGAAAGTGAAGGAATCATCAAACCAGTACAATTTGTGGAATGGGCAGCACTAGTCATACCAATTGTGAAGCCTAACAGGTCGATTTGCCTTTGTGAGGTTTTTAAGTGACCAATAAACTGCTTTTCACAGCTGGATAAATATCCAGTCCTTCAGATAGAGTATTTACAAGCAAAGCTGGCAGGGAGGCTGTCCTTTGTGAAGCTGGATGTGAGCCATGCATATTTGCTATTGTGGTTAGATGAGAACTCCCAGAAGTATGCTACAATTAATCCCCATTAGGGTTGGTACCAGTGTACGATACTGCCATATGGGGTATCATCAGCCTGCGCAATTTTTCAACAGATTGATGGAGAACATCTTACAAGGTCTACCCCTGGTCTCCATTTATCTAGATGACGTGACAATGACAGGGAGACCATTGAGGGGCACTTAGAGAACTTGGATATAGTCTTTAGATGTTTCTCCTAGATGAGTGTATGCCTTAGAAGGGAAGAATGCGTGCTCCAGGCATCCTAAATGACCTACATGGGTTGTAGAGTCAACAAGACCATGTTACACCAGTTGGAAGCTGAAATGATGGTGATCAAAGGTGCCCTGGGGCTCCCACGTCTGTACTGGAGCTTAGGTTTTTCCTTGGTCTGGTGAATTATTACAAAAAGTTCATATATAACCTGGCCTCCACCCTGGCACTTTTACATCAACTCCTAAAAAAGGGTCAGCCTTGGAAATGGCCGCATAGCCAAGCCACAGCTTTCAGGGAAGTAAAGAAACAGCTATCATCCTCTGAGGTAAAACATTGTGGAGCTGGATGAACACAGCAGACCAAGCAGCATCAGAGGAGCAGGAAGGCTGACGTTTCGGGTCGAGACCCTTCTTCAGAAATGGGGGAGGGGAAGGGGATCCTGAAATAAATAGGGAGAGAGGGGGAGGGCGATAGAAGATGTATAAAGGAGAAGATAGGTGGAGAGGAGACGGATTGGTCAAGGAGGTGGGGTTAGAGCCAGTGAAGGTGAATGTAGGTGGGGATTTAGGTGGGGGATTGGTCAGTCCAGGGAGGATGGACAGGTCAAGGAGATGGGATGAGGTTAGTGGGTAGGAGATGGGGGGTGGGGCTTGAGGTGGCAGGAATGGTTAGGGAGGTGGGGACTAGCTGGGCTGGTTTTGGGATGCGGTCAAGGGAGGGGAGATTTTGAAGCTTGTGAAGTCCACATTGATACCATTGGGCTGCAGGGTTCCTAAGCGAAATATGAGATGCTGTTCCTGCAGCTTTCGGGTGGCGTCATTGTGGCAATGCAGGATGCCCAGGATGGACATGTCACCCGAGGAGTTGGGGGGGTGCGAGTTGAAATGGTTTGCGACTCGGAGGTGTAGTTGTTTGTTGCGGACTGAGCGTAGGTGTTCCGCAAAGCGATCTCCAAGCCTCCGCTTGGTTTTCCCGGTTTTAAAGTTTCTGGACACACTTGCAGTCACAGCTGACAATATCAGACTTTGGATGCAAAAAGATCCAGTCCTGACTAAATTGAAACAGCTGGTAGTGATGAGGGAAATCATAGGGCTGTCACTAGCAGAGCTGAAATTTTTTTGGACCCAGAAAGACTAGATCACAATTGAGGACAGTATATTATAATGGGGAGCAAGAGCGATTGTCCCAACCAAAGGTCGCTGCCAGATACTGGCTGAATCCCAACAGGGTCATCCATGGGTTTCCAAAACGAAGATGTTGGCAAGAAATTATGTCTGGTGGCTAGGCTTGGATGCAGATGTAGCCCCATAGGTGGGCAGTGCCCAGAGTGCCCACAAGGACAAACATTACCATCAGCATATCCCCCACATTTGTGGGAATGGCCTGGTAAACCCGGACTCAGTTATACATTGACTGTGCAGATTCTTTCATGGGTTCAATGTTCTGAATCATTGTACATGCCCACCCAAAGTGGCTGAACGTGCATAGCATTCAGTTGTCAAACACAGGGATGACAGTAGAAAAACTGTTTGCAGTTTTTGTAATACACAGACTCCCAGAAGTGTTGATCACAGATAACAGGCCATCATTTACCAGCAGGGAATTTGAGTATTTCCTAAAGTCGAATGCTATTCAAATGTAAGGACAGCTCCATACTATCCATCATCCAATAGTCCAGCAGAAATAACAGTCCAAACTTTGAAGGCAGGCTTGAAGAAACAGCCTACAGCTTCGCTAGATACCAAACTGTCCCGCTCCTATTTGATTGTAGGACGACCCCTCATGCAACTACAGGGATAGCTCCAGCAGAGCTGCTATTGGGGAGAAGACTCTGCACCAGGTTAAATCTGATCTTCCCAGACGTAGGGAGTGACGGGGTGGGCCGGGGTAGGGGGGGGGGGTTGCATAGAAACAGCATCAGGAATACCAATGCCAAACACAAGCCTCCACTAAGCAAGAGACACAGTTTACTCTAGAGAAATAAGTTTGAGTGGAAACCGGGGGAATGGCCCTGCATGGACAAGAGGCATGGTTGCCTCCTGGTCCAGGTGACATATAAAGATTGGGTAGATGCGATGGTCCAGGTGCAAAATGTGAGCTACTGTGCATTATAGGCTGCCTGTATCAGAGGCAGAGTTGAATGAACCAGACCCAGTGCTAAAACGCCCCAGGGGAACTGCAGCAAAAAGGAACAGGCCTATGTCCTCGGATTTAGAGGAGGAGAGATTTAATGATTGTAACAAGGTCAACCAGGTGAACCTCATAGAATATGAGTTCTCTGATTGGGGCTGTTCATCTGGTCCAATCAGGAAGCCCTGGCTGACAGATGTAAACAGGAGTGTTCCTCTCTCTACATGATCTGGCCTTGCTTGTTAATGGATCATTGGCCACATGGGTGCTTTCCTGGTGGTGGAAGATATGGAATTATGTTTTTGCACAATGATGTCTGTTTACCGAGTCACTATAGACAGCCACAGCTAGTTTAGGGAATATATAAGCACACTACTGCTAGGCCCCGCTTTGAGCGCAGTGAGAAAGAAAAAAAAAATAAAAAGGAGATTCAGAAGGTCTCCTCAGTGTAGGGACTAGTTTTGAGCTGGCTGGTCACAGCCCATTGTACTATAAAAAAGGAGTGTCAGACATCCTGTTCATTCTGAGAGCTGGCTTTGAAGGAGCTGATCTCTCCACATGTAAATAATAGGTGACTTGGTGACAGGATACCAGCCTCTGTGGAATTATTTCAGCCACAACCACCTTCTAGGTCAACTAGAGATTGGCAACAAATGCTGGCTCAGCCAGTAGCACCCATACCTCATGAATGAGTAAAAAAAAATTGAAGCAAGTTGAAATTTGTTGACAGGATACTATTCAACTTGCTTCCTGTCGACATCAGGTGCACTTATTGAGTATAACAAATATAATTGTCTTTAACTTCTATTTCTGCCATATCTAAATGAAAACAAAACATTAGCTTTCCCAAAAATAAATTTTGTTCATTAAAATTCTAAGTTTTTGTTCAAAGTATGCAGAGGTCATGTTAGTTATACCTTGCCAGTTTGACCTTTTAACATTGTCCAAATTAATTTTCAAATGAGCAGTATGAAAACGTGTTTGTTTTGGATACATTTTTGCTATACGAGGGGTAATTTAGGATCCAGTATTCCCAGCAGGTAGTGGTGATCACCGGAAGTTAATCCTGAGAATAAGGTCATAAAATACATGAGCAGCATTTGGCCATTCAGCCCATCAAGTCTCCATTATTCGATCATGGATGATATTTTTCTCAACCCCATTCTCCCACCTTCTCACTGTAACCCTTGATCCCCTTATTAATCAAAAACCTATTCATCTCTGTCTTAAATACACTCACAATGACTTGGCCTCTAAAGCCTTCTGCAGCAATGAGTTCCACAGATTCAACACCCTCTGGCTGAAGAAATTCCTCCTTATCTCAGTTCTAATGGGTCATCCCTTTACTATGTGGCTGTGCCCTCAGATCGTATTTTCACTTACTAGTGGAAACATCTCCATGCCCACTCCAGCTAGGCCTCTCAGTATTCTGTAAGTTTCAATCAGATCTCCCTCATCATTCTAGACTCCATCGAGTATAGGCCCAGAGTCCTCAACCACTCATCATATGACAAACCCTTTATCCCCGGGATCATTCTTGTCAACCTCCGCTGGATCCCTCCAATGTCAGAACATCCTTCCTTCAATATGAAGATCAAAACTAATTACAATATTCCAAATGCGGTCTGACTAGAACCTTATATATTCTCAGAAATACATTTCTGCTTTTGTATTCTAGACCTCATGAAATAAATGCGAGCTTTGCTATTGCCTTTCTAACTGCCAAGTAAACCTGTTTCTTAACCTTAAGAGAATTCTGAACTAGGACTCCCAAGTTCCTTTGTGCTTTAGATTTCCAAACCCTTTCCCCATTTAGAAAATAGTCTACACCTCTTTTCTTCCTATCAAAGTGCATAATCTCACACCTTCCCAAATTTTATTTTATTCTGTCACTTCCTTGCCCACTCCCCAAGCCTATCCAAGTCCTCTGCCAGTGTGCCTGATTCCTCAACACTATCTGTCCCTCCACCTGTCTTCGTGTCATCTGCAAATGTAGCAACAATACCCTCAGTTCCTTTGTCCAAATCATCAATGTATAACGTGAATACCACTCTCTGCATCCTGCCAGACAGCCAATCATCTATCCATGCCAGAACCTTTCCTCTAATACCATGAGCTCTTGCCTTATTTAGCAGCTTCCTGTGCAGGACCTTGACAAAGCCCTTCTGGAAATCCAAACAGATCACATTCGCTGACTCTCCTTTGTCTAACTTGTTCATTGCTTCCACAAAGAGTTCTAACAGGTTTGTCAGGCATGATCTCCCCTTGACGAAGCCAGGCTGACTTAGCCCTATTTTACCATGCACCTCCAAGCACTCTGCAATCTCATCTTTAATAATGGGTTCTAATAGTTTAACAAAAGACAGTTTATAATTTCCCATCTTCTGCCTCCATCCCTTCTTAAACAAGGGTGTTACATTAGCCATTTTCTAGACCTCTGGAATGCTCCCTCTCTCCAGTGATTCCTGAAAGATCACCATCAATGTTTCCATAATCTCCTCAGCTATTTCCGGGTGTGTAGTCCATCTGGTCCAAGTGATTTATCCACCTTCAGACATTTCAGCTTCCCTAGAGCCTTCACCTTAGTGATAGCCACTACACTCAACTCTGCCCCCTTGCCTTTCTTGGAGTTCTGCTATGCTGCTGCTGTCTTCCACTGTGAAAACTGATGCAAAGTACCTATTCAGTTCCTCTGCCATTTCTTTGTTTTCCACTGCTACTTTTCTAGCTTCATTTACCAGTGGTTCAATGTCGACTCTTGCCTCTTTTCACCTTTTATTTATCTAAAAAAAACTTTTGGAATCTTTCATATTACAAGCTAGCTTACCCTCATATTTTAACTTCTTCCCACAATACCCCACCACCCCCTTGCCTATTTCAGTCCTCCTCTGGTTTTTAAAGGCTTCCCAATCCTCTGGCTTCCCACTAATCTTCATCGCATTGTATGCTTTCTCTTTTGTTTTCAAGGTGTCCCTGACTTGTCTTGTCAGCCGTGCTTGCCTCGTTCTCCTCTTAGTATGTTTCTTCTTCCTTGAGATGAATTTCTGCTCAGCCTTCTGAACTACCCGCAGAAACGCCTGCCATTGCCGCTTCACTGTCTCCCTTATCAGGCTCCTCTTCCGACAAACTCAGCATCTGCAGTACCTATTATCTCTGGCCAGCTCCTTCCTCATGTCTTTGCAGTTACATTTACTCAATTGTAATACTGTTAGATCTGATTCCAACTTCTCCCTCTCAAACTGTAAGGGGAACTCTATCACATTATGCTCACAGTCCCCTAGAGGTTTCTTCACACTAAACTCCTTAACCAAGTCTGGCTCATTATACATCACCAAATCCATAAGCTGCTCCAAAAAAACTCACTTTCACTGTTTGTCTCATGTACAGATTTCTCATTAGCCATCTATTTCACCAGTCTACTCCAATGCCTTTCAGCAATATCAAGAACTTGATCTAGTCAATCCAGATGAAAATCTACAAAATACACATAGCTTGCGATTGGCTTCTTTCTTCAGGTGATCATTATTGCTTGCATGAAGTCCTCTGACATTCTCTTGTAAAGTAATTGTTTTTACACAGCTTTGCAAACATGACGCTGCATGCTTTTTATATTTTCAATCAGCTCTGCAGGTATTTCATTTATTCCATTTCTATCTCATTTCTTGCTATTCTTACCTCAATCTGTAATGTACCTTGTCCAACAAAATTATGTCAACATTATTCTCTTCTGTCTCAAACTATGTCTGCGCAAAGCAATGATTAAGAAGCATTTAAAAGCAAAGATTCTAGTGTGAAGATTGTGGGGTGAATGATAACATCAGTTAGATTTGAAGATGAGAAAGAACTTGTAGCAAGCACAGAAGGATTACAAGAACTAACAGATGGAAGAGTAATGCAGGCATGAAATTTAGAATAAAAGTGAACATTGGCAAAATCAATGTGATTCACATCCAAAACCAGCAAGGAATGCATGCATATAAGGAAGAGAACTGGAAGTGGTGCAAGAATCCAAGTAGCTAAGAAGCATAGTATCTGCAAATAGAAAGTGTAACTGAGAAATAGAAATAAGAATAGCAATAATAAAGATTTTATTTAGTAAGAAGAGATGGTTATGAACTGGGAAGTTGAATAAACAACAAGAAACAACATGTAAAAATATTGGTTTGGACTGTTTTGCAGGGAGCTGAGACATGAACATTGCAGAAAGAGACCACTTTGCTAAATTGCTTTGAAATTTGAGTTTAAAAGAAAATAGAAAGAATCAGCTGGACAGACAAATTAACAATTAAAGAAGTGCTGAGCAGAATGGACAAACAAGGATATTTTCTGAATATAATTTGGAAAAGCGAAGATTGGCAGAAGAAAACTTAAGAGGAACTGGATTGCTAAGAGATATTATTAAGGGAAGATTTCAAGTGTAAAGTGGAAGAAGGAGGAAGAGAATATCAATGCGGAATGGCTTGAAAATTGAAGGAACCCATTGGAAAATGGAAAGACTGCTACTGAACAGAGTGACATTGAGAAGTGCTCTCAGGTGGAGCACACGTCATGATGATGTTGATGAGTCTTAGTAAAAGCTCTCACAGACTTCCTTCATCACCACCAGAATATGTCTCATAATCTTCCATGTTTCAGCTCAGTCAGATAGGGATCAAAGGCTTTCTGACATGGGGGAGAGGTATCAGCTGTGGACAGGCAAAGGACTGTTTCTTTTTAGTCCTCGTGAAAAGCAACTTTATACTTGTATCTGAACCACTCTTTAATTGTGCATTTTTTTAAAATATAAAAATGAGAGAATAGGTTTTGCTTTGGAAATCAAATATTCAAAGTTGTTTTTACAAATCCCACCTGTGGAAAATCATGTAGTGTGACATGGTTCACTTAGTGCTTGACCAACCTGCACCAACCTGTTTGCTAAGTGACGGAAGAATTTATCGAGTGACATCTATTTCAAATCGATCTTAAAGTGCTACATTACAGGCTTTTCAACGAAGACAAAGCCCATGGAACAAAAGAGACATTAAAAGCATAGATGCAATTGGCTGAGTCGTAGGAAGCAAACAGCAGTTGTGAACGGTTATTCCCCTGGACTGCAGTAAAGTATAAAGTATGGGGTTCTCCAGCGATCAGTATTCTCACTCCTTGGCTGAATCTTACAGATTTTTTGGCTATCTCTGAGTTGCAGCAAGTTTTTGGAGTGTTTCTCTTCACAACACTGATTGAGATTTCTCACCATACTTTATCCAACTCGCTGTATTGACTACCTACCTAGTCCTTATGGCTCTCCTTTTGCACAATTCTCACTCCATTTTATCATGCACCGCTTCCCAGCTCATCACTGCTGGGATATCCCGGAATTGACTGTTACCCTTGGCTGTGGGCATCTTTAAAAGGCTGTCGTGCACCTGGCCAAGCACAGTCAGTCTGAAGCTGCCCTACTCTTTCCCTGGCATTTGTCCTTGACATGGCAGACAAGGAAAAATTGGTGCCCAGCTTTATGGATGGGCCTGGAGGTCTTGCTCGGCAGGGTGGTGCACAGATGGAACTTCCTTTTTCACCAGGACCAGCAGAGAAAGGGAGGGCCACAACACAAGCCCTTGGGTCAGTGCACTCTCAGCTATCTGGAAAAATGCACAGCAATATAGAAAGATCAATGACCTTCTCCACTCCAGGGGTATGTGACTCAACAGTGTGCCACTATATTCTCCCTGATACCTCATACTCACCATCTCTGCTACTGTATCCACCTCCCATCCAGGCTCCTACTCCCCACTCTCCCTGTTGCCTGCAACATCTTCCCTCATTCACTTTCACCCACACCACAACCACCACTGCTACCCCCACCTCCCCCCGACTCCACTAACCCCGCTTGCCCTCTGCGCTGCCTACTGACTCGCTCGGGACTCCATCCCCACCTGCACTAAAAACACCAGCTCTGCCACCCAATTTCACCCCTCTCTCCTTCATTCCAGGAGGAAAACAGCCCACAATAGGGCAGGAAGAGTTAAAACAGGAGGTAGATTGCCCACATACCCCCGATTAGGGCAGGATCCTGATGCTGACTTTCCTGAGCGGCTGATTGATATGGCCAATCTTCTGGATGGGTATGGGAGGCTGTCAGGACTTAATGTGCCAGGGCCCCCCAGACTGACAGGAGCCAATGGGATCTAGGGCAATTTGGCAAATTGAATCCAAAATTGGCTTAGTGGCAGAAAGCAAAGGATGCTGGTCAAAGGATATTTTTGTGAATAGAAGTCTTTGTCTAGTGGTATACAAGGGAGTCAGTTCTGGATCCTTTGCTGTTTGTTTTGCACATTAATGATGTAGATATGAATATAGGAAGTATAATCAGTAAGCTTGCAGATGATCATAAATAGCAAGGTGGAAAACCTTCGACTTCAGGATGATATAGATGGACTGGTCGGATAGGCTGAACTGTGACAGATAGAACTTAAATCTGAAAAGTGTGAGCTGGTGCATTTTGGGAGGACTAATGAGGCAAGGGAGAAGTTCAGCAGCTTTCCCTTTTAAAAGGACACTGACTATGTCATGCAATTCCAGCTGTAATTAGGTGAATTTATGCATAATCTGTCATTTATGTCCACACTTTGCAACAAGGATTCTATAACAAGGGTAGGACCCCAGTTTACTGATTAACTGAACATAGAACCTTTTCCTGGACTATTTGTCATGTCTTTAAGCATACAAGCACTAAAGTTAGGTTATAGTTTATTTGTTTTTCAGGCACAAAGTTAAATATTCAATAGGACACTTGATGTAGCAGCTGTTTGAGGAAGTTCAGGATCATCTGAAAATACATACATTTTCCTCCTTCTTCCATTTACTGTTTTATTCATTTTTACTTCCCTTCTGTTTCCATACTTTGGTTGAATTTCATCTGTGTTATTCATCACGAATCATATTACTAAGACTCATTTTAAGTTGAACTCTACTCATACAAGTACCTTCATATTTCTCCTACATGTTCCTTACATCACTCCTGAACAGACTAGCTACTACCCTAAACTTCTCTTCATTAACTGTTTCCCATTGTTTGTCCACTGTCTAATCTGCCACTAGTTCATCTAAATTAGTTTTCCTTTTATCTCGTTGAAATTGGCCTCTTCCCAGACAAGTACCTTTATCTTTGACTGTTCACACTGTCCTTCAAATTTTGAATTACATTATGGCTGCTGTTTTTGAGATATAGCCCTGCTTGCTCCAGTTTATTTCTACAATCAGAGCCAGCAACACTTCCTTCCTTTATAGAAGTGAAAGTGCTTTTGATATGGAAAACAAACCTGAATGCATAATAGCCACATCTCCTTTCCATGGAAAGGGGCAATAATTTTTACCCAGTGTAAGGTACAAAATATTCACATTGAATTATTCAAATAGCTTAGCTTCTGGGTATCAAAGAATATGAATAAAATTGCCAGAACAATGTGTGGTAGACAAGAAATAATGTTCGAAGTGGTACAAAATCCTTCAGTGTTTCCAACGAGGAGTTCATAAAATGCAACCTAGGTTCCAGTTTTCAACTGATGTCTCATGATGCCTGCTTACAGCTCCATAACTGCTAAAATTATTTGTAATGTTCACTGTAAGAAAACTGTTTTGACAAAAAAGAAAACCAAATTGACCAAATTAAAGTTAAATATGGAAAATACTTCTGCAATGCAGATTTTGTCTCTTTGTCTGCGAGGAGTCTTTTTTGGGTTTTGAACCCCCTTCACACCCTTGTCAGTAAGTAACAGTCAGCTCTACCTGATCATCCCCTCAGACCCTTCCACCATGTCAGATGACTTGTTCAACATCCAGTATTCAGTATGAGAAACTTCCTTCAACTAAATATTGGGAAGGATAAAACAAGTATCTCTGTTCTCCCTTCCAAACTCAGTCACTACCTTCACTTTCCATCCCTGCAATTATCATAAGCTCAGTAAGACAGTTTGCAACCTTGTTGGTGTGTTCACCACGTTCAGTTTCTGACCAAACATCTACATGAAATCTGACTACCTTCATCTTCACAACATAAGACCGTAAGAAATAGGAAGAGAAATTAGGCCATTTGGCCTATCAAGTCTGCTCCACCATTCAATCATGACTGATAAGTTTTTCAACCCCATTCTCCTGCTTTCTCCCATAACCTCTGGTCCGTTTGACAATCAAGAACCTATCTGTCTCTGTCCTAAATATATTCAATGACTTGGCCTCCACAGCCCTCTGTGGCAATGAATTCCATAGATTCACCACTCTGTGGCTGAAGAAGTTTCTCCTTATCTTCATTCTAAAGGGTCTTCCCTTTACTCTAAGGCTGTGCCCTCGGGTCCTAATTTCTTCTGCTAATGGAAACATCTTCCCAACATCCAGTCTGTACAGGCCATTCAGTATTCTGTAAGTTTCAATTAGATCCCCCCTCATCCTTCTAAATTTCATCAAGTATAGGCCCAGAGTCCTCAAACGTTCCTCATACGTTAAGCCTTTCATTCCTGGGATCATTCTTGTGGACTTCCTTTGGACCTGCCGGTACATCTGTCCTGAGGCACAGGGCCCAAAATTGCGCACAATACTCTAAACATGGTATGACCAGAGCTTTATAAAGCCTCAGAAGTACATTCCTGCTTTTATATTCTAGTCCTCTCGATATAAATTCCAACATTGCATTTGCCTTCCTAACTACCAACTCAACCTGCAAATTTACCTTAAGAGAAATCTGGACTAGAACTCTCAAGTCCCTGTGTACTTCAGACTTCTGAATTTTCTCGTCATTTAGAAAATAGTCCATGCCCTCTATTCTTCCTGTCAACTGCGTAACCTCACACTTTCCCACATTGTAGTCCATCTGCCACTTCTTTGTCCACTCTCCTAAACTGTCTAAATCTTTCTGCAGCCTCCCCACATCCTCAATACTACCTGTCCCTCCAACTATCTTTTGTACAATCTGCAATCTTAGCCAGAGTGACCTCAGTTCCTTCATCTAGATCATTAATGTATAAAGTGAAAAGTTGTGGTCCCAACACCGACACTTCTGGAATACTACTAGTCACTGGCTGCCATCCTGAGAAGGATCCTTTTATCTCCACTCTCTGCTTTCCGTCAGACAGCCAATCTTCTATCCATGCTAGTACCTTACCTCTAAAACCATGGGTCCTTATCTTACTCAGCAGTCACTCAATTTTAACATCACTCCACCTCATCTACAACTAAAATTCTTATTGATGTGTTAGTTACCTGTAAACCGCACTATTCCAATCCTCACTTGGCCAGCCCCATTTTCTACTATCAGGGGTAGGTAGGAATGTGGCATCAATGCCACAATTAGGTCAGTCATGATCATGTCAAATGGAAGAGCAGACTCAAGAGGCCAACTGGCCTACTCCACTCTTAATTTGTACATACATTTATACCTTACAATAATTTGTGCTCATTCAAAATTCTACCACACGTATCTTAACTTGCTCCAAGTCTCATTCACCCATCAATTCTGTCCTTATTGACCTCCAATGGCTCCCTGTCCCACAACTTCACTTTTAAAATCTTCATCTTGTCTCTTCCCTCAAATTCTTCCACAGCCTTTCACTTCCTAGCTGTGTAGCCTATTCTAGCTCTACAAACTTTTTTGAAATTAGTTTCCTACAATTCTAAGCTCTGAAACATTTCCGATTATAATCACACCACCTTTGGTAGCTTTGCAGGCAGCTACATTGAATCAAGGCTTTGAAATTTTCTTCCTGAACTTCTCTGCCTGTGTCTCTCCCCATTTAACAGGCCACTAAAAAAAATCTCTTTGGTTAAGCGTTTCCGCATTTTCCCCTCTGTGGTTCAGTGTCAAACAATGTCAAAAAATTTGATAGCTTTTATGATGTTAAATGCATTATAAAAGCATGAAATGTTGTTAGTCTAAGGCTTTAATCATTTTTTAAAACTGTAATAATAACCATTAGAACGTTCCTATAAACCTGTGTGTGTTGCATTGACCTCCCTAACATCAAGGTTAGGTGCAATGAGATTGCAAAGCATTTGTCTCTGTCCATTCTGTAATCTAGACATTGTCAACAGGAAAAAAAGTAACAAGATCTGTTAAAACATTCCCTAAAATCTACACACACAATGCAAGAAAGGAATATTAGTCGAGAGGAGCAATATTGGAATGTCTCCTAAAATCATCGTTTCCGATTAGTAAAATATGAATTTTTATACACCTGGATACTTTTGCAAGCTAATTATGAGGAATAGTGGGAATAAAACAATGAGAAGTGTACTTGTTAAACCATTACGTTTATGTGTTGATGCGTATTGGACTCAACAGATGGTTGAGAAAAGATGCTGGCTGAGCTCAGCTGCATTTATGTTCACCCTGAGCAATAACTTGATTGGACACAACACATCTGTCCAAGGTATTCCCAGGGTTCAGCTTCAGTTATCTCTTCTGCAAGGTAACTATGTAGTTTATAGTTTGCCATTTTGTAGTTTGCCTTTCCTATTCAACAGTTAGCCAAATAATAGCATGGCCGAGTGACTTATAACAATGTAACTTTACGAAGATAATGCCATTTTCTATATGCCTTCACATGCCCTTCTCCAAAAAGTGGACTGATTGACACTTCACTCGAATGAGGCAAATGTAAACTAATATGGTGGACTATTTCATAAATCTTAAATAAATGTTATTTCATTTGTCTTTACTTCAACTTGGTTCAATGTAAAAAATAATATTATATTTGGGGAAGACAGTGGTAATCTCAATGGTCTGGTAATCCAGGGACCCAGGCTATTGCTTTGGGGCACGTAGATTATAATCCTGCTACAGCAACTGGTGGAATTTATATTCAATTAATAAGATCTTGAATTGAAGTTAGTCTTTTAATGATGACAATTAAAATCTCATTGATTATTGTCAAAATCTGGTTCACTAACATACTTTAAGAAAGGAAATCTGTCACTCTTATCCAAACTGGCCTATAAGTGACTCCAGACCCACAGTCATGTGGTTGACTCTTAACTGTTCTCTGAAATGGCCTATCAAGCCACTCAGTTCAAGGACAATTAGGGATAAACATGAAATGCTCACTATGCCAGCAGCACCCATATCCGATGAAATAATAATTTAAAATGCTCTGATATCCCTGTACTCAATGTAAATCTTCACTTTTCTGGCCTGCTCCGACTTGGAGTTGAACCAGCTTTATTTTAACATCAGATTTTCACGATGTGTGTTACTTTCAATAATATAATGAGTGGTGGGTCTAACATCACCCGACAAAATTCCCCAGAGAGATTGTAAGTTTCAACACATGCATTGCCATGTTCTCTCTCATTTCTTAGTTGGAAAGTAAGTTAAAGGCCTGAATTTCGCCTGAGATTTATATGTCCTGCCAAAGGGAAGAGCAACATGTGAATACATTAGAGAAACTCACTAGTTGTAGCAGCATCCATGGAGAGAGAAATCAAGTTAACATTTCACATCCAATGCCTCAAAATGTTAATCGTTTCTCTCTCCATAGATGTTGCCACAAGTACTGATTTTCTCCTTTATTTCAGAAATCTCCAACAGCCACAGGGTTTTGCTTTTAATAATGGAGTGTAAAAGTCGCCTGTTCCATTTCAACTGATCTCACCATCTGTTTTTTGCTTGGCTGGGAGGTAAAATCCAGGCGAGTAACTCTGGATGGCTCACAAGAAAAAGTCTCCTGTCTGGACGCAGTTAATAACTATTAATGTCTCAAGTGGAAGCAATGTGAGAGAAACTACCTTTCACAGACTAGCCCTTACAACTTGAATATACATCCTCTTCCTCTCCTTCGACTCCCCGTAGAGATATTAATTTCTTGACAGCTACATTGAGATCTCATTTTTAACGTGAATTATACGAAACACCTTCTGTGGCCAAATGACCAATATTCTGGAAACTTGACACCCTCCCACTGTTGAATAATGTGTTCAGATTCACTGGGATAAGTTTCATAGAGCCATTAATGGATGGAAAATCCTGCAGGACAAATTGACCTTGTATCCAAAATCACTATAATGCCTTCTGTGAAGCTCCACACTGAGCTCACATCTGTAAAGTCTCCAGTACTGTTCATCAGACAGATAGCAGATAGCTACTCAGGGAAAGCACAGAAAGGACTGTACCCTTCACATGCAAAGCTCAGGAATAGAAGGAGAAAACTGAACAGAGACGGAAAGAAAAAGGGAGCTTGAGTTTGTCTGTCATTAAATTTGTCATAAAGCTTTGTTTTTGTTTGTGAAAATAATTATACGGTCAATTAGGAATCTGAATATTGACACAGTGTTTTGATTTTCTTTTCCTTTACAGTCAGCAATAAGATACCAGTGTTCCATCATCACCAGAAAGGTTTGACCTCAACATAACCCGTTTCCTCATTAGCAGCATTTATATATAAATGCAGCCATTCTTCAATTGATTTTCAAACTTCCACACTTTCTTGAGTCTTTTCAAACCTGAAACCGCTTTGAAAAGCAAATGCTTTGAAATTGACAGACGTTGCAATTTGCTCTATGTGGTAAAAAAAATGAGATTGCAAAAGATCTTCATACATTCTGCCTCACTGAGCTAACAGTAGTTTTTAATGCTTTGAAATTTTCCACTTGCAAAAAGGTGCATGGACCCACTTTATTGGTGTATCGTAACTAGGATTTCAGACTTTTATGCGTTAGCTGTTGTCATGGAGAATGTACATGTTATTGCTGCGTTAGGTTAATTACTTACTCAGCCATCTGTCATCCAGCAAATCAAGGTTTTCGTTTGGAATATATATTTCAGGCTACGGCACTTCCAGTTTCCATCTGGATATTTTTTAACCTCCTGTTTAATTCTATTAAAGTTGACTTAAAATGAAAAGAAAATGGTAACTTGATTACAATTAAGGCACCAATTTTCCATTAACGGAGGTATTTGAACCATTAGCATGGCGGTAATTATATGATAACCAACCTGAACGAACATGTGTGTATCAACTGGTATTTTTCCAATACAGTTGCTGCTATATCGTTAGTTATTCAGAAAGCATTTATAAATCCAATGGGAAAACATCATATAGAACAGGGAGAGGGTGGCACTTAAAAGAAGAAAACAGATAGCCCCCAGAAGGAAATTGCAGACAAATTTAGATGATAATTATTTCCAAATAATGGGATATTTTAGCTAATACTTAATGTGATTGCAAGTGAATCACCAACTCCTTTACATTTTTTTTTCCCTTGAGTGTAAGGGGTGACCTTATGGAGGTTGATAAAATCATGAAAGGCATAGATAAGGTGAATAGCCTAGGCCTTTTCCCCAAGGTAGGGGAGTCCAAACCTAAAAGGGAAAGACTTCAAACAGACCTGCGGACCAATTGGTGTGTACGTGGAACAAGCTGCTAGAGGAAGGGATTGGGGCGGGTACAATTACAACATTTGAAAGACATTTGGACAGGCACATAGATAGAAAAGGCTAAGAGGTAAATGGACCAAATGCAGGCAATTGGAACCAGTTCAGTTTAGGCAACCTAATCAGCATAGACAAATGGGTCAAAGGGCCTGTTTCTATTGACTTTAATAGAAATAAAATGGTTAAAGATAAAATAGGCGCCTTGGTTTGACATGATTATACAAAATTGCCATTACCCTTATTAATTTCAACAAGGTTATTGTAAGGAAAATCTTCAAGTTTTCAGGTGACAGCAAAATAGAAAGCGTAGTAAACATAAGGAACACAAGAGGTTTCAGGAAGATTTAAGGGGTTGAGACTGGTTGTAGCTGGGTTGAAAGCAGATTGTTTAGAATTGGTGCCAGTTTTATTTCTCTACTAGGATTTAATCATACTAACTGAGAAGAATCAAAAGTCATTCTGTCCGTTTACCATTACCATTGTAGTGGTTGTAATGAGATCAGCCAGATGGACCTCAAATAATAAGAGTTCCCTAATTGGGGCTGTTAATCTGGTCCAATCAGGGAGACTGGCTGACAAATATAAACAGGAGTGTCAGACATCCTGTTCACTCTGAGAGCTGGCTCTGAGGGAGCTGGATCAGTGTCAAGGACTTTCCGTGTGTAAATAAAGGATGACTTAGTGACAAGATATTGGTCTCTGTGGAGCTTTTTCAGTGCAGCAAATGTAAAGCATACCATTGAAGATTGGGCCCAATATGTGGAAAGAAAGTGTAAATTTTTTGTGCAAATGGCATTGGGGCAGATAAAAAGCAACGGGTAATACCCCTGACATCTTGTGGACCGTATTAAAGCCTTTCAAAAGTTGATGGATTTACTTAGGGAATATGACTACGCCAAGCTTCCTCTAATTCTGAGTCGCTATCATTTTCACTTGGCAACTAGAGGACCAGGGGAATCTGTATCGGGATTTTTGACTCGGTTAAGATAACTGGCAGAGGCATGTGACTTTGCTTTAACCGTGAGAGACTGTTTGGTATGTGGGATTAGTGATGTAATCATGCAAAAGTGCCTGCTAGCTGAAGACTAACTGGATTTCAAACAGATACTGCAACCAGCTTTATCATTGGAAAATGCGGCAAGTGGAGCATATGAGATGCAGGGTATTCCGACAGAAGTGGACACCCTCACTAGGCTGACTGAGTTTGGGGAATAACACTTGATTAAAGGCAATTACATAGCCTCACTCCAGACATATCCTGAACTGAGGGACTTTAGGTCAGCCCATAGCAAAACCCCAAAACACAGCCAAGCCTCGGCCTAATGGTTAAAATTTTCTTCAGGATCTGGGCCATCAAGACATTGTAGATTGATATCGGTATGCAGACTTGAGACAGCAAAGGTGGCCCACTAGACCTAAACTGAGTAAGGTGACTCTTAGGCCAGTATCCAGGAGAGTGCATATCCTGGAAAGTCCACCTGCATCTGGTTTAGAACAGTTGTATTGCTTAGCAACATTCAAATCAGAACCAATTAAAATAAATTGTATCAGAGATAAAAGGTACTGCAGATGCTGGAGAATCCGAGACAACAAGCATGGGGCTGGATGAACACAGCAGGTCAAGCAGCATCATAGGAGCAGGAAAACTTGACGTTTCGGGCCTAAACCCTTCATCAGAAA